>JAQIXG010000024.1:0-63560 GCA_034700105.1 Oconnorella tubifera
TTACAATTATATGTGTGGAAGAGGAATACGAATCTTGACAACAGTTACTGACAATTGTTCTATAAAACAAAGTTTTCAAAATTGACTCAAATAGCGTAGAGTACTACTTATTTTATTCTTCGGATACCAGAGGTCATAGGACTACATAGCGGGTACAAAAATAGATAAAAATTCATATTATATAAAATAGATAAAAATAGATATTATTTAGATACAATATCCAGTTTGGGGAAAAATTTATAAAAAAACGTAAAAATTTGAATAGAATTTCAAACTACATGTGTCTACATGGTGCGCCAAAAATATCCATTTAGCGACCCTTTTTTTAACAAACTGATGAAAATTTCGTCAGTTTGTAGAGGAGGAAATTTTACATCTAACTACCATATTTTACTTTGATGTCTCAATTCGTTCAGAGTTATGAACGTTATACGAAAAAACTTAACATATTTAAATTTCAAGTTATATAAAGCCAATATTTTCATGATTGTTAAAGTTTGTCGATTGCCTCATTAAAAGATTTAAATACTAGTGAAATATTTGTCCAATATTAACCATCGGGACTATACCAGGACCATGAGGCAATCCCCGTAAAATATTATGAGCTTACATCACAGTTAAAAGTCACGACAGAGTGAAGACTAATGAGGTTTGCAATGATTTGCCGCAAAACTTCATGAACACATCTGATCAGTATTCGGTATCGGCAACAAGAAAGTGACTGTTTATGACAATTGTTTTGTGACAATTGTTTTATCAAAAAAACTTTCAGTCAGCCTTTATATGAATATTATGATTTTTGTTACATTTTATAATATTATGATCTGTTAGAAATTTTGCGGCAGAATCTTTTGAGATAAATTTATAAATTTATGACATCAGCCTTTCACATCTATTATAGGTTATCAATTTTTTACACAATTATTGATCTAGATGATCATAAAATTGCTTAGTATCATATTTCATCGATAATTACCAAAAACGAGCTAAATCAACGAAAATGTGAGAAATTTACATAACTACCCGAATTCTATCGACTATAAGTCGTATAAAAAGTTCATTATCAGTGACGTTATGTTGAAAATGAAGTCAAAAATAATCAGAAAGGGGTGTGGCCGAGAGGTCTAAGCGCTAGACTTTGAGGCGAATCACCGGGGCGTCCCAAAGCAAGTGTGCATACTGATACATCAGTAGTAGGGTCGTTCATTAGGGCGAGGTAGTGAGAAATATACACGATACGTATCCTTGGGTGAGCCCGGGATACGTATCGTGCCTAGATCGTGGCAGATAGCCAATAGGTCCTAGACTTTAAAAAAATGAGCCTAAGTCCTAGTGGGTCAGTATGCACGGCCGAACGTTCTAGTTCTAAAAAAAATTCATTTTAAATGTTAATTGTTATTATTAATTGCTACAACAGTGTTTGGAATAATTTATGATTCGTTAGTTTTGTTAAGTATATTGAATATTTCTTTGCATTTTAAATTTATTTCGGTTTTTTAGTTATATAATGAAATTTATGACAATTGAAGATCAGTCACTAAAGTCAGTTCAATGAGTTCATAGATAAGTAAATATATAATATGCATAATCAAATAATTTAAAATGAAAACAGTTTTGATGAAATAATTGTAGGCTTACAATAACATTGAAAAAACTTACCAATACTAAAATAAAAAGATAGACTTACACAAAATTATCACAAATAATTGATAGTATTTATTAGTATACGTAGGTCTACATATTAGTAAGACAGTAACTGCAAGATAGATATTAATATAACTTGTAGTCTGTATTGATTATTAACTTTTCTTTTTAATATCTGGGATATAACCAAGATTAGCGTGTAGTTTATTTGATTTTGTGGTGTTGTGGTCTCAAGAAATAAACAAAACTATAATCCGAGTGGACGATACGGTCTTTCTTTGAAGTCCAGGTGTGAAAGTTGCGCATTATAAGTATGTCAATCACGTTTGTTAAACATTCTGGCTCCACCCATTTTTTCTTTGCCGAGACGTGTTTCCACAGAATTATTTTAAGAAAATATGTTTGATGCGCTCAGACTCTAAGCAGCCAGATGGTGCCACTCTTATACCATGGTCGAAGAGCAGATGCCTTCTTTGGGATGCCACATGCCCGGGCACGTTAGCGCCTTCATACGTGAAGCGGTCGGCAGAAGAGTCGGGCGCAGCGGCAGCTTTAGCAGAATCGAAAGAGCTGTCCAAGTACTCCGCTTTTGCTACCTCTCGCGAGTTCGTCCCCATAGCGATTGAGACATTGGGTTCAAGGTTGCACTTTGGGTATTGCTTTTGTGAATGAGTTAGGCAGACGGATCTCTATCGTTTCAGGAGATTCAAGGTTCACCTCTTTCCTGAAGCAGCGCCTCGCTTTGGCAGCGGGGGAATGCGGATGCAGTGCTGGAAACGTTTGGGACAGTTTTCCAAGACACTTTTGAACTTTTTGGTTTTTTAAATGTTTGAGCGTTTGTCAACATTATTATCTGCCATGTATGTTCAATTTTGTAACTTACTGTATATTGTATATAATTCATTTTTATTGAACGACTGTAGAAAGTAGAAGATTGTGCTTTAAAAAAAAGTTTTCTGATACCGGTATTTATTAATCATCTGGCTACAGTGTAATAATTTTTATTAGACCTAACACTGAAATATGTCTTCAAAACGTTTAATACTATCACGGAAGGTTATAAGAAACGCTTATTCAATACTTTAAAATTATAACCTGGAATGGGCTAGGGAAGATTGTTATGGTTTTGGAAAATATTTCAGTTAGTTATTTCATTTTGCAAATTTTTATGTTATAACGGAAGTGAGCCTCTAGAGATATTTTTTTCGATTTAAAATAACATCAATAAGCTTCGGTGTATGAAACAACAAAAAAATAGTTATATCTATTACTTTTGTATACTTGAGACTTTAAGTATAAAATGTTAAATTTGTAAAATAAAATAACAAATTCAGTATACCTTATAAGAACATTAAATTTTGACGTACCGGGTATATAACTTTTGTGTATAACTTAGGCTACATTTATATATTATTAAATTTACATTATAGGTGTTAATTGGCCTATGTAACAACCTTTTTATAAATCATGAGACTGACGTACTATCATGACAGTCTCTACTCTAAAATTTATGAAAATGCTTATTTCACAAAATTATATTCAGTTATTCAACTAAATTATTGAACAAAAAAGTTTAGTTTTTCTTTCATCTACAAGTAGAATATATGCATATGATAAATATTGTTTAGTAAAAAATGCGAAATTGGTACGGATCCGAATTCATTTGTATATGGATCGCAAAGAAAATAAAATACTTCATAGGCATATATCGTTTTTAAATAAGAGTTAACATCAAAGTTAAAGGTTACGTAACCACTTTTAAGTTATACCGGATTTCAGAATACCGTTTTCAGAGTAAGGATAAATTATTGATACTGCTTACGATGAGTTAATTGGATCTTATAAATCTTTGATAAGCTTATCAATCATCATTGTTCTATCTTGACCACAATAATCATTCATTATAGATCGCATATACTGTTGCGGTGCAGAACATCTCCATATTCTCAAACGTATGCGATGCGTATGTATCAACCGCCGAATCACTAAGACATCTACTAGCAATGGTTACCGAGCAATCCATCTTTTGCCCAATCGTCACAACGCTTACAATCTTGTAGCGATCAACCTTGAGATCCCTCACTTTATCCTTGATAACCGTCGCCAAGGCCTTGGCCAGATCCGGGTACATCAGCTCGGTGTACTTCTTAGTGCCGTGGTCAAACTTAGCGCCGAGCACGTGACGAATGATCGCGAGGGCCTTGTCAGCGTTGAATTTAACGTGCGGCTCGGTACGATACGTGGGCTGGTATTGAATCCGGCCTGTCTTGCCGCCTGCGCGTAGCCTAGACTGTAAAGCAGCCATGGACTGATCACGCGAACTTGGGCGACGGGCCGATGATGACTTCCGGCGCCCCGTAAAGCTGCTGGTGTTGGCGCTGTTGCGAGTGAGATCAGCCTTGCTGGCCATTAGGTCAGAGGGAGTTTTAGCTGCAGTTTCGACCATTTTGATTTGTAAGATAAAGTGGATAAGAACTGTATTTAATCACAATTAAAGTCTGTATATCTTTTGAAAAGTTCTGTGAATTGAAAACACCGGACAGTGATCTATATAATCTGTTATAAAGTGCAGTACATTCAAATAAAATCGAAATAATTTAAAATTTATATCTAAAGTAAATTTAAATGTCAATAATAACGAAAATGTTATTCTGTGATACTAAATTTTATTTCATCATATTAAGATGTAAATTCAGACCAAATGAAACCTATGTTGTACAAGCACTCTTAAGTAAATATTACAAGAAAAATAACATAAAACTTTTATTAAGGCTAAGCTTAACCTGATAATTAAGAACTTAAAATTATCAATTACATAAAATGAATTCTGCATCTGCAAGAGTTACGTAACAAATTCAATGACATCATATGTTATAATATAACCAAAGATCATAAACAAGCTTATTAATATACATAAAGATTGTTAAAATAGTCATTACTCTCTCATTCGACCCATTATATATAAGTTATGTCTTTTATTCGCTCAAAAGCAGTACAAACATAATAAAGTGAAAAATAAATAAATATAAATAGGCAATATAGTGCCGCATCAATTCAATTAGGAATATAAAACAATCAGAAATCAAACTAATGTTCAAAAGGGTCAAATATCATAAACAAAAATTAGAATATAGTCGACTCTTTATGTTTCTAGAGTATTAATTATGTTTCTAGAGTAATAACTTTGTCTTAATTTGAGTAGTCATTACATTAGTCATAAATTTTCATCTCATTATGTAATATTATATCAATGTGGAACGGAAGCAGGTGATTTCCCCCCCCGGAGATCTCCCCCCCCCCCGGTGATTTCCCCCCGGTGATTTCCCCCCCGGAGATTTCCCCCCCAAGTTAAGGTTGATTCGAATAGAAGGATGTGACAATAGTTTCAGTAATTGGTCTCAGTTATTAACAACTAAACATGATCAGCGGCGGATTTAACAATTTGCAGCCCCTAGGCCAAGATTTCTATGCCGCCCCCTTCCAAAATTAAAATTTCATGCTATAGGCGCTAACTTTTGAAAATTATGTGAGGTGAGACCAGGGGCGCCGCAACGGTCTTCTGAGGGTGGGGGGAGGGCAGTAAAAAACCAAAACATAAATTTTGATGTGATGATCATTTTCATTTTTTTAGCTTTTTGACCAAAAAAATTATGCGATGACTTTATTTTTTGCCAAATCTGTGTAATGATCTTTTTTAAACTTATTTGACCTAAACTTAAGATGCGGTGACCTTTTCTGCTACATCGTTTTACAAAAATATTTTTTAAACAAAAAAGACTTTTTCTTAAGGGGGTGGGGACAAACATCTGAACTTTTACTCAAATTTTCTTCTTAACGATTAGTTTAAACTTTAAACATTTAAAAAGCCTCCAAGAGCGTTATCGCATCAATGAAAATCTTGCGCTAGCATTAGGCCTACGTTTGCTGCCAGCGCTGGCCTTTATTCTGGTCGACCACGTCGTCGAAGCGTTTGAGAAACTTGAAGATCTGAAGAAAACTTGAAGATTTTGGTATGAAATGGCGTACAATATAGCTTTTTAGAGACATTATTTACTCTACTATATATTGCATGTTATGTACGTTTAATATATGCTAAATTGCTCAAGTCTACTCTTTTTGTATAGTAAAAGTATTAACAAATAAGCTAGTTAGTTTCATCGTCAAATTTCTCTTGTCATTGCGTGCCCGAGTATAATAACGGGGGGGGGGGGGGAAATCACCGGGGGGGAAATTACGGGGAAGAAATTTCGGGGGAAAATTACCGGGGGGGGTGAATCACCGATCACCGGGGGAAAATCTCCGGGGGGGGGAAATCTCCGGGGGGGAATCACCTAGCCCCATGTGGAACAGTTTGTGCGATATTCTATAAATTGTACAAAATGTAGCTATTGCGCTATATGGAAAATTCAGTCAGACAAGTTCATCACTGATGCAGTAGCCTACAATTTTCTACTGCTCCAACTGAAGCTAACATAAAACAGTCTGAATTATTACGTGTAGAGCTTATTCAAATATATATTGTAAAAAGTAAAAAAATGTCACACTATTCCTTGGATTTTGAAGATATTGTGAAGAAATTATCGAATACACAGCACATAACATTATAATAATAATATACATTATATAAGCTCAGCTTGTGCAAAATACCGTGAAAGCGCGTAGTGAAAAGCTCGTAAATGATGCGATTAATGTTGGCGCATGATTAAGAAATCGCAATTTATTTTCCTACTTACGATTTGTCTTAAAACGCCGCAGAATCAGCTAAACAGCGGTGATACTAAAATCGAAGAAAAAAAAGTTCTATTATAAACTGCATAGTAAGAAAATGGAAGATTAACAAACAATCTGGAATCTGTAATAATGCCACTATCCGTTTCAATTGACTGAATTAATTAATACATTATATATCAATGAAAAAAACTGCTCATCAATACTATGTCGTTAGTATAACAATCCTAATAAAAACTGTCTTGTAGAGCATTAAGTATTTATACATTTTGGCATATCACGTATTCGATTAATTAATTAAGCTCCGATTACAAAACCAAACCACAAATTAGTTACTAAATTAATTTAGATTCCATTACTCTCACTGTTTTGCCCGCATTTTGAATACGACACTTCACATGGCAGCGATCCTTTTCGACCCGAATCCCAATCCGCTTTTAGTTTATTCCTTATCCGCGGCTGTTGACTCTTTGCCAGTCTCTTTATACCATTACAGTTTGCCGTGAGATTCTGATTGTAATTACCGTGATCCGAAATTACCAGAGCGGAATTAGCCTGACTGGAAGTTTCCTGATTTAAAAGAGTCCTCGATATTTCTGTATTGCATTCTTGGGATGATATTTCATCGCAAACTGTGCAATTTAGAGGAGAAATATTTGGCTCGGAATCAAAATCAGTAGTCAGCACGCGAGGTAAGTTTGACGTTATCCCTTCCATGATGTTAACGCTATTACGATGTTGTTCCATTCGTCTATTGCATGGAATTTGAAATGTTCCACGGGTTCTATCATTAAGATTTGATGGATATTTATCATGAAGACAGGCAAGGATGGCTTTGACATTTGAACCTAGTGTGAGTAGCTCTCCGGACATGCCTTTGATCTTTTTGTCGAGGTGTCCCAGACGTAGATTTGTTTGTTCGAATTCTGTCTGGATGGATGTAAGTTGAGGTTGTGAGATTGGGCTATGATGATCCATGCAACTTTTACAACCTAGAAAAAATATAAGTTAAATAATACAACGAACTGATCAGCCATTGCCTTTTTAATATACAAACATTATTGTACGGGATTATTATATTCAACTTGTTAAAAAAATTGATTGAATAATATTGTTGTAACTAAATGCTGTGATGACTATAATTAGAAGTTTTAGTCCTTGAGCAATAGCCAATTAAGAATTTATATTAAAATGGTACAGTATTATTAATTCAGTATTCTAAACAAAAATTACAATATTTACCACTTGAGGTAAATTTAGAAACAAACTTAGCTAAATTGAATAGTTTCAGACGAAAGAGTGCTTTTAAAACGTAACAATTTTAGTCACATGCCAAGGAACGAAAATAGACAAATTACTATACCAGATAGAAATTGTTATTGCTACTAAAACAAGACTAGTTAGACACAAGATTGTATTGTGAAAATTTTTACCTCTTGCGGATATATGGCCACCTGATGGTGATGTTCCTCGAGTGAAAGACTTTGCTGAGAGGGCACGATGCAAAGCAGGTCTACCGGCTGAAGGGGCTCGAAGTGCATCGCTGAAACAAAAGCAAATAGATGAAGAAGTGTATAAAATGAAATTTTACCTTTCAAGAAGATGTAATAATTATACAATGCCGTTGAAATGATTTTACAATTAATATAGGAAGAAAAAAATTTGAACTAAGTTAGATACCGATTATATATGATTGAAAATATTTCACTAAATGAGGAGTGACAAAATTTATATCTCAAATAAAAAAAATTGAAAATAAAATATCTTCTTCTTACACGGAATAAAGGTACTTAAACTAAAAAAATCAATTTTACAACAAAATATTTCAATAATCAAAACAATATTTATACCCTCACCTGGCAGATGATCGTCGACACGAAAGTTGAAGATTTTTAGAAGTTTCATTAGGCATAGGACAAAGATATTGCTTATTTATTAAACCATTAACCCCAAAGTTACTCGATCCAATTTGCTTAATCCCAACTTGATTTGATCCAATATTACATCCGACTGGACTGGACTCAACTGGACTGGAACTAATCAAGATTTGCCCAACTTTATTGCTTTCAATCTGACTTTGACCAACTGGACTTGATCCAACTAAATCAGAGACAACTTGATCTGAGTTATTCTTATCAATTATACTCTCTGCACTTTCGCTTAGATCTATTTTTACTTCTACATCATCCAGATTGCTGCATCTTGTAATGTAAGGCTCTTCTAAAATCCGTGACAATTTATTCAGCTCCGCCCATTCTTCATCGGCCAGATCTCCCTCAGGATCGAAGTAACCTTCCCTGAGGTTATAAGTCAGGTCGTGAGTGAGTTCACAGCAAAACTTTTCAGAGAATTCCGGGTACATTTCAAGGACGTGTTTGAGGCCGCTAAGTAGGATGCATTGAAAGTCGCAGTAGGTAAGAGATCGGACATCGCAACTGGACTTGATGACTAGATCATCGTAATCAAGATCTGGGCCAAACAAGTCACCTCTTCCTGTGTAGGATATAAATATTTATTGTTTCAGTGAAAATTATTTTACAGACCTTTTGTCTAAGACACTTTGTCTAAGATATTTGGTAAAACATTCAATTATCTGTAGTTGGTATCATAACCTTAACCTTTATCCTGACCTTAACGCTAATTCTAACCCTAATGTTATAGTATACCAAATGTTTGTACACAAAATTTGTGTAGGTAAAGAGTCGAAGATGAAAAATCTGTAGATGAATTCTCGAGATACCATATTTATTACATTTAAAAACATGGTTAAGAAAGTTGAAATCATGTTAAGACAATCTATTTATTAAAGCCATTTGATTACTGAATACGTGGTTTTGTGATAGCTTCACAGATTTTCAAACTTAATAACTGTTATTTTACAGTATTGAATGCAAAATGACCGATTTCTCAGCTTATTAGTCTAATGTGATTAAGTAACTACAATGATAATGATTATAATAACCAACAAGACAATGATATGAATGATAAAGCTTATAAAAAAAACAATAATGTTTAAGATCTTTGTACATATTGAAATTTACCGAGTATTGCCACAACCATTCCTTGTCTCAGTATTTCCATTGACCCATTACACAGGAAGTAGATATAATTAATAGCGTCCCCCCTGTGAATAATGAACTCGCCCGGTGCACAGAACATAGGCCTGACTTGTAATGAGATGGCTTTCAAACATCCTTTGGTCGCATTTTCAAATATTGGCAGATCGAGAATTTCGCGATGAAGATGCATTGCAATGTCACCTTGCATTTCTTCTGGAAAATCTTTCAAAAGCTAAAAAAAAGAATTTCAGTATATAAAAAACAAAACTAAAGTATATAAAAAACAAAACTAAAGTATACAAAAAACAAAACTAAAGTATATAAAATCAGAGTAAGACTAAAATAAGAAAAAAATACAATAGAAAGAAAATAACTGCTAATAAAGACAGAAATTATGCAATATAAAGATTTTATCAAAGAATTATCTAAAATTAAATTCAGAATATAAATCAAAAATCTAGTCCTTAAGTACATTCTAAGCTTCATTCAACTTTACGTTTTCACTTCATTAAACTCTAAGTTTTCCATTAACCTTATTTAATTCCATATTCGAAGTCATATAAAATTTCAGTATGTATATAAGTCTTTTGATGTTAAAATTTACTAGAATATCTTTCATCTAATTTTATGATATTTCAATGTGATTGAGATGTCATCACTAAATTTTAAAATTTCATTTGGAACAACTTGCATCCGTTTTCTCTGATATTAAAATTGAATACCATACAATCCATTTTAAATATACAAATAATTGAATCACAAAGTAGCATACCTCTTGCGTGTTGATCCCACTGTTGAGAGACCAGACTGTCTGGAAATATTCCTGCATGCGTCTTTTCAATTCCTGCGGAATATGATGCGTGCGAAAGAAGTCCCTGAGATCATTCGTTTTTGTCTGGTAGATGGCGCGACGTGCATACATACGTTGTATGATGGCTGTGACGTTACCGAATACTAGAGCGTGCATCAGTGCTGAAATATCGCACCAAATGACATAATGTATAGAAAGAAATCTCGTATCAAATGACAAAATATATATAGGAAGAACTATCAAATCAAATGACATGATATATGCAGAAATTATGGTAAAATAGTATAAGAGAAATGATTAAACGTTATGGATCCTAGGTGAATGTTTATTAATTTATTACAATAATGAAATCAAATTGTAAACAAATAGCTTAATTTCAACCTCCAATTAGCATGGTGATAATTGAGAATATTTTCTCTGCGTTTGTATTGGCTGATACGTTTCCGAATCCTACACTAGTTAGACTGGTGCAGGTAAAGTATAGGGCTGAGATGTATTTATGTTTAGCGGACAGCAGATCAACGGGAAGATCTAGTTTTTCAGACAACTGGTAAATCCAACCTAGTGGTGTAAATATCAAACAGAAAATTATGCAATGACAGAGTCTTAAAATGCAATGTACTGTCAATGAATTATTGAATATTACTTATTTTATTGAATATTGTTTCGTTATAATTAATTGAGAGATTTTTATGCAGTACAATGTTCGACTTCTGTTATTAAAAAGACCTGCGTAACTTTTATTGTGAATCTAATATTATATAAATTGGTGTCAATTAAAAAGACATTAATACTTCCAGATAAAAGTGAAATAAATGCAGACATATCTGTTCGTCTATCCATAGCAATAGCTAGCTAGCAATCAGTATTCAATAGCAATATTGACTAGCATTAACTAGCATTGATACAGAAAGAGTATGTTACGAGGATGCCAAAGACAAAATCGTAGAGTGGAAAATCAAGCTTTCACTTTCCTGAGTATTTTTTTTAATATAGAATTTTGGTATTACTTCGAAAATTCTTGATCAATAAGCCACTTTAATGATATAATAAATAAATATCAGATTAAGTCACTGCACATAAGTGTTAGCTCTAGCATTAACTATTAAAATTTCAAGATTATTCTCAGTATATTGATAATGTTCCGCATCTCTTACCCACGGTCCAATTGGCCCCATTAAGTCCAAGCTCATTGGCTCCTATAATGCACCAGATGCACGCCAGCCAATGAGCGAGGATTGTAAACATAGCCATGAGAAGAGTGAGCACAACAAAACTGTACTGCGAATAGCGATCAAGCTTCTGTAATAATCTAGCCAATCGGATCAATCGAGCCACTTTTAGCAAGTTAATATATTGCCAAGCGTGCTGAAAGATAATTTAATTCATTTTAAGCAATTTAATTAAGTAAATATTCCATGTACTTTCTGACAATAATAATCATGATGATAATTTGATGATGAAAATCTAAAGTGTAATGCAGTTATTGGTAACGTACAAATATTTCTGCGATTATCATGAAATAATATAATCTAAAATGGCTGCAGCCTGAAAATCATAAAAATGTACATTATTCTTGAGAAATCTCTACCAAAATATTCATATTTCTACCACATATCACTGTAAAATGTAAATTATTTGTTGCTTAACAATGATCACAATTATATTGCAGAAAACAGAGCTATTGCGTACACATTCAAATATAAAGTTATAACTAAAGTACACAGCTTATAAAGTGTGACCCATTTAAACAGCCCCGACAAATCGACCCGGACTGTTAATTTTTATTTTTTCGGATTTGAATTAGGATATTGGTTATGATTTAAGCTAAGGTTAGTACTAGCTTTAGGATTAAGATTAGGGTTGATTATGTTTAGGGTTATTAAATGACTTCACGGGGTTATTTAAGGTATTCGAGGCCATTTAATCGGGGTACCCTTATAAAGTAGTTTATAAGGGTACCCCTTTTTATAATAATTTAAAATAGTTTTTATAATACAAAAGTACCTACAATATCAACTTGAAATGCGTAAAGCAAGTCATAGGGTATAGCTGCCAGTAAATCAAGAAGAAACCATCCACGTATGTAGTTGAGTGCGATAAGTTTAAAGTCATAAATCACCTGACCACTTTTACTAACATATGTTGTGCGGAAATTAAAGATTATGTCTGTAATGAAAAAACACATGTTAAAGAATATTGAATTAAATTACAGCGTGTAAAATTAATCCGCGTTTGCAGAAATTTGAATTTTGTATATCAGAGGTAATATTTATGAGAATGAAACAGTACATCAATAAGACATTATAATGGCTGGGGAAGGGAGGGGGGGAGGGAAGTAGGAGTTAACTATAATCACAGCTAAATCACTGATTGTATAGTGACCTTTTACAAGTCGATTACGACTTTCTTAACCAGAGCTAAGATAATTCTCATGTAGCGATTTTTATTCAGAGATCAATCAATCATACAGTAACAATAAATGATATTGCAAAGAATATATGCAAAAATTCATACGACACAAAAGGCATGTTTTACAAAATTGAAGTACAAAAGAAACAGCAAATTAAAAACTTAGCATTAAATTTCTTTTTATTACTGCTGTACACTAACCTATAATAAAGAGCATTTCCACAATGACATCACTAACTATAGAATGTTTATGAACATTATCGTCTGCGCCAGAATTAAAAACCTTCCCCACTGAGCTGCTATTGGTCGAAACGACACGATCACGTGACGGGGGAATGTCTGACGTCACAAAATTGACAGCATTAAATGGGACACTAATGGCGATATAGAATGTACAGAGAAGTATTAACCAATCCCAACCAATTTTGAATATCCCGTAATGCAGTAAGATGAAATGGGATTGTTTTGTTTCTTGCACCTTGTACTCTGGGACATTATTTCCTGATAAACTCTTAATCTAAAATGTGAAAAAATATACACCTTATTACTATCTTATTTCTGTAAGCTGTGATCTTGAAGATTTATTGATCATATTTTGATATTCGTCAAGTAAATATTTAGCTGTTAACTAAGTTAATAAAACATCCCAAAGCAAGCATATAAAGTATAGAATAAAATTTAACATTCAAGGAGCTACAAGCTAAAGTTATTATAGAATGATAATACATTATCACATGCATGCTAATACATTGTCACATACTTATTAATGCAAACATTGCTGTATAATTATTTTTTTACAAATATAACGTTTTTTGAGTAGATCTACATTAGAAATAAACTACCATGGATCTATATAAAATTTCAGATTTTTCTATAATGTAAATCCACGATCTATATAAAAATCTAAAATTTTATTTTTGAATTTCATGTTTTATTTTCATTCTTCCCTAAATACTCTAATGTTGAAAAACATATATGAAATAAATTGATATAAAGTAATCGATTTTTAAAAAGTCTCAAACGATTTAAATTCTATGTTTTAGCAAAAATGCACAGGATTGAACCTTGTTGAGTTGCAGCTTGCTCTTGGTATGCCTTGTTTTGCTATAAGATCCCGACAGCTGATAAAGAACGGCTCTGCTTCTTCTTCTCTGATGTCTTCGTGACTTGAAACCTTCTCTACCGTCTGGCGAGTTCTTCTGTTTTAAACATTTCGTTCCCCATGCTAATTGTGGAGAAAAACGTTTAGAAACTCTTAGCTGTAATTTAGAAGCATTGGCGTAACTAGTTTTAATTTCGCTGAATACAAAACTGATTGTAAAAAACTTCACATATTTTTAACAAATGTTTTAACAAAATCAATTTTGCATTGATTGACCAATTTTGGATGGACCAATTTATAAAATAAAATAAATCTGTTTAAAGTGAGAACAGTTATCCTGCAACTTTTACACTTTTTTCACACACGAGAACATCGTGACCAAGTCTATTTCTGGGAGAATAAATGATGAAATAGATATTGATTCTATTTAACTAAAAAATATTCTGGGAAATCAATTCACTTGGGCCCACAACCTCGGATCATCGATAATCGAGAGATGCTTGAATAAAGTAGATAGCTTAGATTAAATGAAACTAATTTGAAAATAACAACAAAAGCCCGTTTTAACGTGTAAAGTGAGTACTTGTTCTGATTTCTCTGAATGATTATCGTCATTTAAAATTTATTATGTATTTCTGTTTTAAATAGGATATATCTTCATTCAATTTATGTAACTTATATTTTTTAAATTAAAATTGCATAAATTAGGTTCAGATTTATTCAATTAACTACGATACAAATATAGAAATAAGTTGCAAGACATAAAGAAACAAATATATAAATTAACAGTTTAAAAAGATAATGTAAACGTAAGAAAGACTAAAAGAAAGCGACAGAAAGAAAGAAAAAATGCAAAAACAAGAAAGAAATGATGAAATTATGAAAAAAACCAGGAAACTGCAAATATAGTAGAAAACGCTTCATTGAAGTTCTGTACAGAATCAGAAAACAGTTTTCGTTTAATAACAAACACATACAACGAAAAGAATAAGAAGAGAAACAGTAACAGTAACTTGGCAGGACAAGTAAACGAATTTCAGGACGGCCAATTAGTGAAACGACGCTCATCACACCATTCTCAAGGGGTCAACACATTCAGACACTGTCGTCTGTGGTATTGATTTCTGCAGCCATACTGCGCTTTTACTGTCCTTTAAGCGAATAAGATTTTCACTACAAAATCTAAGTTAAAATAGAGTTTTCTTTGAAAATCTCTTCGTTTTAAGGTTTATAAAAAAGAGATCAAAAGTTTATTACAGTTCAAGTCCTTTGAGACTTAGACATGGTTGTGTTGTAAGAATGGGGGGGGGACAAGGCATATCTTAAATCAATAGGATTAGGGATGGACTCACTGAACGAAAAGTACAGACTGACTATAATAGTTGTTTAAATTCTTATTAACTGCAGCATTAATTGTATACTATTTATAAGATCTATTCATTTTCATGCAATAAAATCAATCGATTTATTCTAAAGTGGCTTCAACAAACGAAAAAAAGATCGATTTTTAATATTAAAGAATATCTGTTGCAAGAAATATACATCTAATAATATGTAATTATATAAACTCTGTAGCAAAAATTAAATGTAGACTGAAAATATTATTTTAGGTTTTTTCTTTCATATAAATAAGATTTAGTTTTAACTATATCTGCAGACAACGTTAATCCACAACTGGTCGTTTAAACTTCTAGACTGAAACTTATCCCTGGACACATTACACTTCTTTATTGAAAGTACACCATGAAGGCTAATCAAGTGCTTTTATGATCCCAAGAATGATCGCCATAACTTCTTTAGACCTTGACTAGATGATAGACTTGATCACAATCTTTTCAAGCGTGAAATGAAGTGTACAAATTGCAGGATAAATTTTTTCACTTTAAAAAATTTATTTTATAAATTGGTCTATATAAAACTGGTCAATACAAAATAGATTTTTGTTAAAACTTTTCATCATAAAACATGATTTGCATTGTAAATATTTTATAACACAAAAAATCATAAACTGATTAGAATTTTGATTATAATTTTGGAGAGTTTCATAATGCTCTAAGCCTTATGATAGAATTTCTTTAACTTTAAAGAAAATCTGTTGTTAAAGAAGTGAGAAATTTTAGAAGGAGAAAAGGCAAAAAAGAATAAGCTTAATATATCATATAGTAGATTGTATTTTAGAAAAGAAAATAATAAAGAAATACTTTTACTGTATTGTAATACTCTCGTTAGATATAATTAAATATCATCAGATTATGAAACATTACAGATGTAAGATAATTAAATAAATAAGCATATTCTACAAGGTTTATTGTAGGTTCCTTTTTTTAGTCTTGTGGTTGTTGAACTATGGATTTTTAGTAATTATTAGTCACTCAATAGTCCTTGAGCTGATGTGACATTGGTTGAAAGATTTATTAACAGTTTTTGTTAGTTTGATATTTTTTATCGTCAAATCTCAAATCTCTAAATGTAGCAAATGTTTTTTCTTGATGAAAACTTGCTTCCTCGATGCAAATCCCACAAAAATACGTTTTTCTGTGAAATCTGTTTTCGTGTCAAGCAGGGAACAATGAACCGGAAGTAAAAATCTATTTTCTGCACAGAATGAAAAGAAGATCTCCAAGTGAAATGAAAAGCTTGTCCTGTTTGATAATAAATGACACAGTGGATCAGTGTACAACAATCGCTTTGATCTCGAATGGCTTTTTAGTGTGAAAGAGTGTTTTTTGTCTGTAAATCAGTGTTAGCTAGAAGAATGTTTTTCTAGACATAGATGATAAAAACTTACTCTATAATGTAACCAGAGATTGGCATAAAATAATATTCCATATTAAGTAGTACGTTTTGGATAATTGCAAACTTGGATTAAGGACTAAAATATACAATAATCAAAATGTTGCAATGTACTTGTCATTTTGATTAATTAATACTACTACATTAGCTTAGTTCAATAAAAGTTAAATATCAAAATTATTGCTCGAGACATCAACTAACATAATCTTGTTATTTAATGTCTCATTAAAACTTAATTTCTATTTAAAATTTCAATTGCTTAATTAATTTAATTTATATAAAATGAATAGACAAATGTATACGTTAAATTTTCTACAAAAAATAGCAATATTTGTTATTAAATCTACATTGATTTCATCTGATGTGAAACATTTTTCTACTTACAAAGGTAGGATCTACCAGGTGTCGAACCCGTGGACTCGGGCGAGATTGCTGTCTCTCTCGTTATGTCTTTGTGCGAGACTAGAAATAGAACAACCTCACTTTTTTCATTCTTTATAGGAACAACATCAAGAAGGCAACGGAAGCAGCTGCCTGCAAAAATTTAACGAAAACAATTTTCATATAAAGTGGGCCATCACTTTATCTAAACTGTAAACGCGTGCATTTTTAATATTATAAATTTTCAGAATTTTATTATTTACTCCTCTATTTTATAATGAGTGTTATTATGGCTGCTGTGATTAATAATAAATTTGGATAAATTCAAGTTTAATATAAGATACCAGTATATAAATTTAAAAGAAGTAAGAAAATGAAGACAAGAATCAATATTGAATTTAAGATATAATTTAAATAGCATTGAAAGCTGAGAATGAGTTTTATGAATGATTAAATCAGATTAAGTTAATGTTATATGTTAAATTAAATGTTATATATATATATATATATATACTTTTATATTGTAAATCTTTCTGTTTACGAGATTATATTTTTCGGTAGAAACATGCAATACTAATCAGGATTGGTTCAATTTATTAACTTGTTACAAAACCCATTTAATTAATTATCATAAAATCATTTTAGTCAATAATTTTCATTTAATTTGATTAACAACAATAGATGCATTCAATATAAGTTGCAATAATTCAAGCACATATGTGGGAAATGATACGATTCTGCAAAAAAGCGAATTCTTTAAATTGATCTGATAAGATATACTTTACGGCAATATTTTTACATTAGCAATCGCAATAAAAAATATTCTTTGCTTCTATTTGTGGTTAAATCGATATCGTACGAAACCAGACATTTGAAAACGATGATGTGATTAAATATACTTACAAGTATTACATTACTGTTACTGTTAAATGCTATTATTTAAATTTAAAGCAAATTAATTAAATTTTTAAGTTTTAGCACTTTGTTTATGAGATAAATATATAGAAAAATAAAGTTAAAATAAACCTTCATTACAAAAGCAAATTTAGAGTTAATCCAATAACTATAACGGTTAATTATACAAAGAAAATGCATGGCTCTACTGACTTTCGCTGCATCTTTATAATATTATTCAAACTTTTATTTATTTTTTAATTGAATATCTAATTTAACACAAATGTATTCACTTTTACACATATAAAAGATATATAAAATTGATTTTTAACTGTTACATTCACCCCATGCTAACCACTAATCTTCTAAAACTCCAAAAATGTAAAATTTGCATTAACTGTAACTAAAACAACAAAATAAATTAGTGATTAATTATTTACTTCGCTTTTCCAGACACTTTCTATAAGATCAAAGTCAGCAACAGCTGCTGTGTTTCATATTTTTAACTTCCCATTACAGTACCTACCGCTTTTTCTGTAAAGCATAATTGCTGTTTTGAATTCTGTCTTTGTGTTAAGTGCCTTATCCACTTGACTCATTTCTTCTAGAGATGTGTTTGGTCCGCAGAGAAATTTGCACATACAACTCTTCGACATCACCTGGTAGCATTAATATTCATAAATTTTAAACAAGTCATCCATTTCAAATGCGTTGCAATTTTTAAGCGTGGTCTTCTTTGTAATGTTATAATTGAAAACCTTTTTGATCATTTTAGATTAGATATGCAATACTGGGAGAGTATTTTAAGGTCTGTCTATCTTTTCATTTGATTAATAAAGGCTATCTTTTCATTTAATGCAATTTCTAATGCTTTTCAATTAATTAAATTTCGTCTAATAGAAATTCTAATGCTTTTTAGTTAATGAACACTTAACTAATTAAAGGCTAATTGAAGGTAATTAAAAGGCTAATAAAGCCTTAATAAAGAAATCTTATCCAAAGGAGGATAAAAGCATTACAGAATGATCAAAATCGAATCATTTTAACAACTTTCTTGAATTTCAACAAAAATGTACTCTCTGTTATGCAGCAAAAATATTAAAATTCAAATTGGAAGCAAAGCCACCGATCCTCCCACAATCTCGAATTCGATACATATTTCTAATTGCCAATTAAGAATTTATATCATTCCAAGAGACAACTTAATAATTTTGCAGCAATAGAAATAAAATGAATTAAAATATATAGTAATAATCTAAATCAATAATCGGTTTTAGAATTATCTTAGGAATTTAAATTAGCGGTTATTATTATACAAACCTGAGCTCGAGCCCATTCCGTTAATTCGCAAAACCCATCCGAGCAATAGACAATTGGTGCCCCGGGAGCCTGCGCATTGCCCAGTACAAAATTGCTATCTGAAAGAAATAAAAATATAAGAAATTTTGTCGCATAGTGAATTATTACTGTTGTAATGGTTAAAGAAAGTTTCTGATTTTAGTCAACAATAATTATAATTAACATTGATATGAATTGAAAAAATGTTTAACACTTTATTTATTTTTAAACAGTGATGCCAAATAGATTGATCCAATGAAATAAGTGTCTAATATGCACAGAAATCAAATGCGGTAACTATATGTTTTAATATTTTCTTCTACACAGTTAACATTTAAATTCATATTACTAATCCGCTATTATTCTATTTCGATTTATTTTCACGCGTATTTTGACATGCAACAATTTTCGCGATTTTGTACAAAATGTTAACGCGATTAATCAACCTTCGATCCGTTCTTCAATACGCCCACGACAATTGTAAAGGAACACTAATCGACCGAATAAAAAAAACAGTTAATAGCACTCAGCGAGAGAAGAAGGCAATAAATTAGTTTCCTACAAATCATCCCAGTTTCCGGTTGCATAGACTATTATATTTTCTTCCACACAACTTTCAAAGTCGCCATTTAATTAATCAGTCTGAAGGGAAAGACAATACAAATCTTTGTACGTGCTTGCGGGTGAACGAACGACTGAGAACTGGATAAACTGCAAAACGGAACTATGACTGAATTTCCAATGGATTAAACGTGGTGAAATAAAGTCTGTTTGATATTAAAAAATTGCATATTTTAGTTTTATTTCTCAATACAGTGTCCAACCTTTTGGGTTCAGGGGTTATAGGGTATATAAAAATTAATAGAGCATCAAAAATTAGATTTTCAAGCAGAAAATTTTAGAAAATAGGAACTGCAATGTGATTTTTTTCAAATTTTTTAATAATATGATCAGAAAAATAAGCTGACCGAAAACAATTGAAAAATAAAAAAATTAATTAAAGATTTATAGACAATTTATTATAAAAAAGCAATATGGCTGTTATTTCAATAATTTTTGAATAAAAATATTCTGAAAATATTCTAAAAATACTTTGAAATGATATTCAAAGTATTTTTAAAATTAATCATTTCAAAGTATTTTTGAAATTAATCATTTTAAGGATTATTTATTATATCAAATTATTCCATGATGCACAATCGGTAGTATAAGATATTGTCCAGAGTTACTATAATACTTTTATATCCAACCGCTACTTCTTTCGAGTAGAAAATTGTTTAGTATTTAGATGCACACGAGGACGGAGAAATATTGCTACGCGAAGCGACTATCTTTTTGGGAAAAAAATGAGCCAAACCGACGTTTATTCGATGAAATTTATTGCTTGTCATTTTGTTGTCACTGGATCCAGTTGAAGCTGTGACCGGAATTCTTAATTGGATATTATTCTGAAAGTTTTTTTCACCGAGTTGCATTTGTATTTTGATAAGAGGACTTCTAATTTTGTATTGAAATGGCAAAATATAAGGTTAAATTTAAAAGCATTACCGTGGCTTTGCTACAAAACTTTATTAGTGATAACTTTTTACTATTTCACATATCTATTTAAATTTGTTACGATCGTATTGCTTGTAAATCAAGATGTTTTATTTTGTGATCGATTTAAAAATATGCTTTATAGAGCAGCAAGTAGGGACAAATGCGGAGGCTTAAATAATACAATATTATGCATAGACACATATAATCGTACAATATCTCCGTACTTTAAAACAAATGCGCAATATTTGCAAAATTTGCAACTGTCAATTCCATAGAATTTCATCCATCTTTAGGAAAATCAAGGCAGAAAACCATTTGATTATTAATCGCTGAAAATATTTGACTTAGTGACGACATATTATGACATCATGACTGCTGTTATGACTCGTATATCGCTCTTAATGACGACGGTTGCTAATAGGGGGCGCGCACAGGTTATTCAAACATCATCCCTCACCCCCCGCTCCCCAATCTCGTTATGATAAAAACTGTCTAGCCATATTATTATAGTATAACCTGGGAACTATAACAAATAGAATTATACCCTAGTTTTATTCAAGAAACAAATTTATTCCGGAAAACATTTCACGGAAATATTATAATGCTCGACTTAGAACAAAATTTTTGATCGCAAATAATTTATCAGCAAATATTATGAGTTTATTTTATTTGTAATAAATGTAAGCAAAAAATAATATACTAATAATATAAATATTAAATAAAGTTAGACTCTGTCTTGCAGTCATTTTGCGACTTTTATTAACCAGAGTTAAACTTTTTCTTAAAAATTGCTGCTATTTTTGTCCTGTTTCACGCAAATTAACATATTTATTTACACTTTTCAGTTTTTAAACAATTAACGAATTAACTTTAGTGAAACCATGGACTTTTCAAAAGTTGTTTATTATTTAAATGATCCATAGAGAAATCTCGTATTAATAATAGTTATTTTGATGTGTTACTCTCTACAGTCCAGTGAAGCTTTCATTCGGGAAATCAGTGAAATAGGCCTACATAATGAAATACATAATGATATATCATAAGAGAATTTATTTACTGAAAGTATTCGATTCAAACAGCAACGTGCTATTCATTCAATAACTTTTCTCCTAAAATGGTTATAATTAAGCTTTTAATACACATTTCAAACAATTTACTATAATTTAAATAATTGATGTATATAATTATGCCACATTATAGCTATAGGGCTTATACACCATCGTATATGAATGTTGGTTATAAATAGAGCTCTACATACACTATATAATAATTGTTATAGATTACAATTTTATTGTAATAGTATCTTTTTCAGATTCCTCTTTGTTTTCTTTCAATTTTAGGATTTCATTGAATGAATTCAGGTTTTATAAAATTATATACTAAATGGTACAACCGTGAAGAAATAAAATATTATGGTATATCGAGATTCGAAACCTAATGTTTGCCCCAGTTAATAATTCTGTGCTATATTAACAAGAGAATTGTGCACAATATTACATCGAACTAATTTATATCGATGCATTTATATCAACACAAGCCATTTACATGAATAAAGTAAGGAATAATTAACAATGCTTGCAATTTCCATAACTATAAATCAAAATAACACAAGATCATAGTTTTGCAATCCTTGAACCTATGAGACTAAACCTCTGAAAGCCTTGACCTAGTTCAACTTCTTATTTATCGATCTTATCACGTCTTTTACAAGTAGACCTCTGTTGCATACACATTCACAAACTCTATTGCAGTATTATTAGCAACTGACGAAAAGCTCCCCAATCAACGAGATTTCGTCGAAGTAAGAAAAGAATCCGCGATCCTGGGTCAATTTGACCTAAAGACGAGGATAAAACAATAAAGAATTGCATTCTGCAGCAGACAGAGAATCTTTTTTTAGACAACATTGGTTTCCGTACTATGTAGACCAGATTTTAAATCAAGACACAATATGAAGCAACACCGTGGCTGATTCGACCTTCTGTTACGCAGAGAAGAATTTAAAGAAACGAGAGTGCTTGGTGATGGTTTTGAGGGGGATTGAAATAATAGGGAATGATTCTGTTAAACTGACAAAAATAAGTTAGTGGAAGAATTGAAAATATTAAAATTTAGAAATATTGGCGAAAATATATACTGATTATTTCAATTTATTACAAAATTCTCTCTTCTGCGTTATTATCTTCACAATAATCTTTATAACTGAAAGTTAGATATAAAACCACTTATATAATTACATTAAAGATTCATATATCACGAAGAATGCTATCATTATTGATTCAAAATACTTCAAAATATAAAAAAAATAATCGTAGATCTATCATAAAAAAATTATTGGCATAATCTAAAACAGCTTAGAAACTCACGCAAAACACTCTTTTACGATTAGAATTATCTCGAATATACCTAGCTTATTCATGAGAAATAAATGTAATATTTTTCACGAGGGCATTACATTCCAAAGGCTCCAATCCTATGACTGAATAAGTTCCAGGATAAACGTCTGCCTCGGCGAATGAGCTTATGCTGAAGATTATTACTGACCAACTTCTTATCAAAATCAAATAACAGATGCCATAGGGATAATATTTCGATAGTAAACAGGAAAATAGATTACAATTACTGCGCGTCTTCATTTCATGAATACTATAAGCATCAAAGAGTCTATTGTGTAATTTGTATAGTATCTGTTGACGAACTGCTTGTATATTAAAACAGCTAAGATGAGAAATAATCTAAAACTAAATTGAAATCTAAATCTTTAATCTAAATTGTTGATCAGTATATTTATTAAATATAAAAAAAATCTTATTGCTGCAGTTAAAAATATTAATTACACTGTCAGTATTATATTATAAAATAATGGTTTACATTAACAGTAGTTATAAACTATATGTTGTACATTGGCTAGTTACTATACAATGTTACTTAAGTACTAAATTTAAAAAAAATATGTTTTAAATAAATTTCAAATAATTCAAATCACAGAAAAATTAAAGACAGCAACAAGAGCTGTTTCAGCAATAAATGTTTTGCTAGAAAGTTGAAACTGTATGTAATTTAAAAAGAGCATACAGATAATATACAGTAGGCCCTATATCAAATCAAACATTGATGATAATATTATAATCTTATATTCCATACCAGGATAAGATAAGGATTGGTTAGGATCGTGTGTTTAAGATAAGGATTGGTTAAGATTAGGGCTATCAAAAGAATTTTTCCAGGGAAATTATCGGTTTAATATATTCGGTACTGATTTATCAGGGATCATTTCTTAAATGTACATTGAGATGGATCAGAATTTACTGCATGAAAATACGCAATCAGCTTTATTCCTAACAACTTAAAATACACTCAAAACATCATAATTTAAACAAGAGCTGTAATAACCAACAACATTTTCTACGCTGAGTGTATTAATGTGAATAAATTGCAACAGCAAGTTGATGTTGATTTCTTATTGATGAAAAAGGACTCGCGAGAATTAGAGCAGAGTCCGGAGAGAGAGAGAGAGAGAGAGAGAGAGAGAGAGAAAGAGAGAGAGAGAGAGAGAGAGAGAGAGAGATGACTTGCCATGCTTTGTCCACATGTGGATTGTGGACTCTGAATATGTTCCATCGATTGCTTCTCAATGAGATAGAGTCCTGTACTCGACACGGAGCGTTAATTTGAGATTCGCGATGGACTCAATCATATGAATAAAATAGACCTAAGCTCGAAAATATTTTCATTCGCTTTCATAAATAGTTTTTATATTAAATAGACCAGGGTTCCGAAGATTGGTTTAGAATGACAATGTACATTGAAAACAGTTATTAGAAAACAAGGTCTAGTGGAAGTTCTTCTAGAACAAATATGTGCAATATTCCTAGTTTAGGATTGTATCATAATGCGTTTATAGATCTGATATTGGCCCATTGTCTAATTAAGATAGATATAAGATTACATATGCAGTTGGCACTAACAATTGTAGCTGACAAAGATTCTAAAGCATATAACTGATAATTGTATGAAATATGTCATTAGTAATTACACGTAACATCTAGATCACATACTGAAATACTATCATTATGATTATCATGCTTATTATAATATCAGCCAATTGAAATAAAGCAATATCGATAATATTAAAAATAATTTCTTCATAGCAAATCTTAGCAAAAGCACAATTTTTATAACATTTCTGACGGTTTCTTTTACAAATCTAAATCTCCTAATATAAAAAAATATATATAAAAACTACATCTAGCGATTATTTCTTAATAATGCAATTTATAATTAACTAAAACATATATTGCTTTTCCTTGATAACGCTTTTAACCTCTGAGTTCTTTGTGATAATCCGATATACACGGATCCATGAAACAGGATTGTACCTTGTCCTTCTCTGTAACAAGATTCATCATTGCTGACAACTGGCTGTTCAGAGACTGATGATAAGATTCAAATCAGCCGTCACCTGAGGCGTTCAATATAGCCACTGACATAATGGAGAATGGGTTAAGTCTCAGGAGAGAAAAAACATCAGGTCATTCTGATTAGAATTATATCAAGGCCCACATATTGCAAATATTCTCAGGGTAATTTTTCTCTATTTAATAGAGAAGATTGATTGATTTTTATATGAAAACTTTAGCGAATTGAGTATTAAATATTAATTAATTTTAGTGTTATGAAACTGAAGCACGATATGCGTAAGTAAAGTCTGAGCGTGTATACGTAATGTGTTAATAATGATACTGCTTGAGATTAGGCCTGGATGTAACATTAGATACAAGACAATATTAACACATAGCTTGACCTACTATCTATGAACCGTTTAAATGAATTAACGACATATGCTTGTATTAAAATTATTTTTATACATGCGGAATCTGTATTTGTATATCTGTAGCAAAAACGGTATTTCTTTAAATGTCTTTAAACGATTATAACTATTTAAAATTTCTGGCATAATTGTCTAAGCCTAAGGCTTAAACAATTCTTACAAGAAATTTATGAATGAAAACTCTACTTTTCACCAAAAGAGCATAAAATTTGAAACGCCATGTAACATCGTGCAGATCAATAAAATACAATTTAAAGCAAAGATCATTAACGATATTCCTCTCAAGAGTTTGCTCAGCGCAAACAAATGCCCTCTGTTCTCTTATTTCTCGTTCTCTCTTCCCTCTTTTATTTTCGCGTTGAGTTCAGTCATGATTTGATCTTGTCATTTTCTTTAAGGTAAAGCTTCTCTTTGTATTTA
Organism: Oconnorella tubifera; assembly: GCA_034700105.1. Taxonomy (NCBI): domain Eukaryota; kingdom Metazoa; phylum Annelida; class Clitellata; order Enchytraeida; family Enchytraeidae; genus Oconnorella; species Oconnorella tubifera. Next base: position 25,953 of record JAQIXG010000024.1, read on the forward strand.
GATTCCTTTCAATTTGACTTTAAAGCGATAAAGTCTCGAGCACAAAGATGCTTTTACGAGAATTTTATGAGAATACATCGTAAATGAGCTGATCCTTCTTCACCAGAAAGAGAAATTTTATCTTTATCTAACGATAGTCTTTAATCTAGTACTGGTTTCTTTAATATAGCATTAACCTTTTTAAAATAGCAATGGCCTCTTTAACGTTAATGTAGCATTGGTATAAACTAATTAAAAAGCTCAACAATATATAAAAGAACTAATTTAACTAATTTAATTTAGATAATGCTAATTACATTTGAATGTTTTCATTCTAATACTATCATATATTCAAGAAAGATTATCCTAAAATATCCATTTTATTATTTACTGGACAACAACAACAAAACAAAAGAGCGTCATAAAATTAGTAAAAATGAATAGAAAAAATCTTGTTTGATACAAATTGAAAAAAACTGATAATGTATCTTTATATTTACATCTTAAAGCAAGATTTTATCATCCTTGACCCAGCTTGTAATTTACTTAACACGTGGTAGACATTGAAAAAACTATTATCATAAAAGTTGTTTATGTCGAAAGCTAAGTTAACTCTAAAAAGCGAGATCAGCATAAGAATGATCTCATCAAATCGATCTGATCGTTGTACTCAAGACATTAGTGTTACACAATTCCATACAGAGATGCCTCTCTCTCTTGATATCAATCAAGATTATAAGCCGTAAGGTTATTAAAGATAATAAATCAAGAATTTCCACAAATTAAAAAACGTTAAACCGTATATAATAGGCATACTTACACAATTTATATTTTGTGAAACATTTTTGATCAAAAACGGCGAAGGACTGAAGCAAATCTGCAATTAATTGTAATTAAACACTTAAAATTTCAATTTGTATATATTTCACATAACAAAGAAGGAAGTCATTATTTTCGAGGAAAGCCAATGTTCGAAGCTGAAAAGCCTCGCTGGGCTTCTGTTTCTTTATTACTAGATAAACGTGAAGTATTTTTATAACTATAGATGTTAGATTAGTCCATGGTCCATAAATAGTGTCATAATTGTAATTAAAAAATGATTGTTCAACAATCTATAGATTCAATATTAAACACGACAACATTGTTCAATAAAGTCACTCTGGCTGTTATAGTATATATTGATGCAAACAGGACTAGATGTTCTATTGCAAATTAGTCGAATGGTCAACTTCAGGAGATTTAGAAGATGCTATTCGATTCAATTAAGGAATTCTATATTGATTCCACTTTCGGATATTGCGTAATTTCATCGATATTGTATGAGGCCCATCACATAAAAGTTGCAACAATTTCATTATATTTGAGCATATTTGTGTTATTACTTTTATAATATAATTAAATGAATGTACAGGCCTAGTTTTACAAAAAAAGACAAAATAGAAAAAATGGGAGGGAAAAATTGGCACGGAATAGGGGGAATTGATACGAAACAATCTCTTGGTTTTCGGATTGAAAATAATAATGTGTGTAATCATTATTTATTTATCGTAATATTAATTAATGTATATCATCAAAAGCGCTAGAAATAGACCTATAATAGATCCGTATTTTTATAATCGTATACTTTATGATAAACAAGTCAACTTGTAGAACTTTTACTGTTAACCATCGGTGTATGTAATTGATAGTTTTGAGATTTAAAACGCTCATAATTCAATTGACTTTTGTAATATCAGAAATAAATCAGCTTTAATTTATTTTAAAACACAATTTTGATATTTGAAGATGTTTGAAGTTTAGCTTATAAAGTATATATATTCATTTTTTTAAATATATATAAGTTGCATAGGGCCTAATCATCACTGTTTTACTACAGTATATATGGTTTATAAGTAATAGTTTATTTTTAACCTTAATATAAGAAACTGACAAGTAACTAGAAACCTAAAACATACATGGATCTAGCGCAATCATATTACGAAAGATTTATAGATGGGAAGGCCGGCACTGATAGACATAAATCCCCTGCAGAATTATACCCAGAAGTAATTGATGATAGCAAGATATATCGAGAAGCTATAGCACTTACATCTAGAATAAATTGACGAATAGGCTTGATAGATGAATAGCCTTTTAGATAGTGAACACGGCTTCCCTGAAACCATCAACAGCGTCATTTCATGCTGCAATTTGTATTTGAGAGTTATGTTATATTTTGAGAAAAAGCTTAGAGTCACTGGGTCCTATTTCATATTTTTAAATTTGTTAAGTTATATTAATTTTACAATAATTTCACACACTAAAGAATTAAATGAAAAAGTAAAAAAATCAATAATCCTTCTGACTCTCGATCCATCTCTTATTTATAGAATTGATTTTTCTTTTAAATTATCATAAAATTTATTAACCGCTGCGCAATTGCTAAATAAAATACAAAAATTGTTAAATTCTGAACATTTTCTAATCGTTATTTAACTAATAAATGGTTTGTTAAATTTATTATAATAAGCATTAAATCATGAATGATAATTACAATAACAGTGTATTATCAAAAAATGGGTACATTATTATATATTTAAACATTTGATATGCATATTTACTGCAGTGAAAGTGAGAAGAATTTCATTATTCACTGTGTGTAGATCTAATGACAGTCTGATGTAGATAAACAAAGTCACGCATGTACATCTCCCAGGTTTTTAATTGAAAATCATTTTAGCAGTAACCGGATCTCTTTTACGCGAGTAGCATTCCGAGAAGTCTTATTGAAGAAGAAGCATTTCGCATTATTATATAACAGCAGAGCATTTTGATTCATTGCACTGTGTTAATACGATACCAAGAAAGCAGCTTGTTTGACGAGATTATTATTAGTACATAGTGTGATTGATAATAAATAACTTGTAGTTGCAAGACTCTTCAGATACAACTTTAAATTTTTCTAGTAACTAGTGTGTGATGACGAAAACAAGCAATTTATATGAGTCATACTGTATTATTCTCGTATACAAATGAAGTACAATAAAAAAACTTACTGTTTAATCTAGACCTAAAGAAAAATACAAATTAACTCTATATGGTATGCAATTATGAAGATAATACTATGAATAATACTATGAATTAAAAAAGGATTTTTATCAAAGTAAAAAAGTCATGATATTATATTTAGTTTGTTATTATATTTATATATTTACTTCATCAATTCTAATTTTATCAAATAAAGTATATTTAATAAATAATCGCATATCTTTATCATCCTGCTTATAAGTAGCATTTTTTCTTATCATGAGAAGCTTCATTCTTTTTTATTGTAGTTTTTTACAGCTCTGCGCTCAACATATCATTTTTTACTCATATTGTTTACACATCTTCCTATATCTAAATTCTCATTATCTCGCGTCTGAAACAAGGAAGCGTTTCGGACTTGCTCGATCTAATTCAAGACAGATTGAAAAGAGTTTGGCTTCGAACCCATAGCATAACGAGAGCGTGTCACGACGCAGTGTCAGTTCTCTACAAGCACGGGTTAATTAAAACAATTCACGACTACTTGCAATTTACACTACAAAATTCTCAAAATAACGCGTATTTTTGGTCTTTTTCAAGATTTAATTTTTAGCTACAGATTTTGTAGAAATGCAGGCTGGTAACTGGTTGCATCATTGAGCCAGATAGTTTCTATTTATTTAGAAAATATGCAATTTAATGAAAGTCATGCAAACTCGAAACTTGAAAGTATTTTTACTAAATAATAATATATCTGTCGAGTAATTATCCGATCATTGTATGTATAGTTTGCACCTAAAACCAAAGTTCTTTTTGTGATTAAAATTGCTTATCTCTGAAATTCTATGCAAATTAAAATTCTTTATTTGAACTTGCACGGGAGCAAAAATTAAAAATATTATTAATTAAATAATATTACACAAAGAGACGCAACAAGCTGAAAAGCTACAAAATTAGTGCAAAACGATTAATTTCAGCCGGTCTAGTAATAGACAATATTTCGCTACTTCATTTTTCTATATTTATGGCTGTTTCATTTCTCTCATGGGGTATGCCAAAAATTGTCCTACTTTCCTTGACATTCATCTTATTCAGTTCACACACCCCATCCACCCACTCGTTCCCTCCCTCCTCGGCGTCGCACTCATTTTCAAGATAGGCCGGAAAAAGCACTTAGAACGCCAGCGTTGCGAATATCTCAACGAGAAACTAACTATCAATATTTGTATCAGGAAATGACAAGCAGAGAAATGGAGGGATAGATAACATCTAGCAAATAAAAATATGAGAAAGTAAGATAATAAAGCGATCAGGGTAGTACATCGACCCTGATCTGTAGAGGGAGGGGTAGGGCCATTGAGACCGATTTGAGGCAGCCTAAAATTGATTGTTTAGGCCAAAATCATCAGCAGTTTTAAAGTACAAGATCATTATTTTTCTATAAAAATTTCTACTTTACGAGAGCTAAAACTGATCCACGAATTTGAAATAAACAAGAAGAAAAAAAGAAAAAGTGAAAAGAAGGATAGCATGAAACCATGGGCACGATCAACGAAGCAGTATTAATATAATTATCGCTTAGAGACTAAGCCAACAGAATGGCTTCACTAAGAGATAACCAAGAAAATAAGACAGGTAGACTGATAAACAGAGTCACATAAAGAATATATATAAACTCAGTGTAAATAACAAGTAGAAAAGTAACAGTAACTATCAGGAATATTGCAACATTTAACAAAAAGTATAAAAGCATATACCGGTTCCAGTAATAATCGAAGGTTATGAGCTGTATTGTAAACAATTTTACAGGGTATGATCTTTATACAAGTTATGATATAAAGAATTGTAATTAGAATTATACTTAATTGTATAATCTTTATATCATTATACAAATGAACCTAATCAAATATAGTACAATCAAATCTTTATATTACTTCCAATTTTACACCGATCTGGCATAGCGTAAATATATGCAACAAAAATACGGCAAAGTTTTTCTTAAATTTGATTAACTCCAGATTATATCATAGATAATCATATACAAAATACAATGACTCAAGTATGAATGATGTACAATAATTACAGTCATTTAAAACATTACATTTTAATCAGATTTAATATAAATATATTTGATGGGCCTGTATATTTTATGATAAAGTATTATACATACGGGTTCCATCGAATCTTGTGGCGATCGTGTCCAGAAAAGTATTCTGCGGAGCCAGTAATCCTCTACGTACAGGCATAGTATCCGTTAAACCGAAAATAAAAAAATGTGAAATATATAATCTTTTGGTTTTTAACTTATCAGTTTACAGCACATTCTATCTCTATTTCTCGAACGCTTCTCTTTCGTCTCGTTTGCTTCACCTATAATCCTAGAAGATTAGAAATTCTACAAGATTAGAAACAAGTTTGTTATCGTTATTATTAGACAGAGATGAATAATTGATTAGATTAGAGTTGATATTCATTTGGATAAATGCTCGAGATAGTGACATCTGGATTACTACAGTAAACAGAGCGAGCGTTATTTCTTAGAACATTTTCAGTAACCACTTTGCACCGAGTGTAGATGATAAGAAAACTGTTGGGTCTAAATATAAGTAGTAAATCGTGAGTAATTTTTATCCACATCTTGTACAATTAATAAATGATGCGAGTGAAATGTTAATGCATTATAACTTAGAACAGAAGCATTTTGTAAAATTGTATAATCCACAAGTTCAATTATATAGTAGGAAAACATCTAAATACAAAAAATAACTTGCATCAAGTTTAATAATTACGTTATTATGCATTTTAAGTATTACTTGAATGCAACGCAACGTAAATTGATATAATGCAACTAACCATTTTCTTACAACATTAAGTAATTTTATTGATGTAGTTTATAAAACTGTGAATTTAAATAATTGTATACTCTATGACATTTATAGAATACAGTTACAAATACTTGTAATTTCGTTCTAATTTCAGTTAAAATGAAGTTCCATCATTAATTCTAAACAATAAATTATAATTATTAATAATTATAACAGATAAAAATGTCCACGCAACTGATCGTCATCGACAACCTTGAAGTTTACAATACACGCAACTATCAATCTATCTTCTTTGCAATAAGAAGCCATCTATCCATTTTCATTTATGATATTGACTTTCAAAATCAAATCTAGTTTCAGTTTATCTGACTATTCAACTTCAAGTTATTGGCTGTCCATTGAAATGATTGGTTTTGTTATATTAAGCCCTCAACTTTATGTTTCTTCTATTTGTCTTCATTTCAGGTTTCTTGTATGCTTTATGATTCTTACATTCCCTGAATGCATTGAATCACAGTTACATCTTCGATACACGAAGGCAAAAGTTGTTCTGTAAATAAATGATGCTATTAAAGAAGAGATGATTTAACTCTCGCAGTAGATTTGTGTGCAATATTGACTTCTGAAGATAAGAATTACTGTGTTTTGCAAAATTCAGAATGATTTACCATTAGTTAATTTATTTTATATATAAAGAAAGCGCACGACTAAACATTTAAATTATTTTCGTAAAAACAACTATATACGGCCTAGGTCTACACTCTACATATATATCCTACATATATCTTGTTAAAAAGCTGAATAAAATAATTTTAAATTTTAAATATTGTCAATTTAGCAATAATACTTTACCGTTTTAAAAAATTCTAACATTTACGTATCTAAAAATTCCTACAGTGTATTATTACGAATCCACAGTCTTTATCATTTCGTTGAAGAATCCATACTTGCCAGCTTCAGTAATAAATACTAAAACTTATATTATTGTTATATTATTATATTTGTCAACTATGCAACATTACAATATTGTGAAACCTCTGCTGTATCCCAAGCATATTTTCTATTCCAGTGAGATTATTCAGCTCGTCCGCTTGTAGTTCGGTTTGCTCAATGAAGGTTCTATTTGCGAAGAGAAAAGTACAGCTGTTCCAGAGAATCGTCCATTATCATCATGCAAGATTTTTATTCATTTGAAAAACCGTTCGGCGGCAATTAGCGGTAAAAAATACTCTCTATATATACGATTCAGTGAAAAAATCTATACACACAAAATCCACATTTTATTCTTACCCTAACCGTAATTCTAATTTGGAAATTTCGTACGGACCCTTTTCGTGTGGGGTTTTTCTGGTCGTCATATAAGAGCCAAACTTGAATATTACAATAAAAATTAAATAAGCCTTATGATTTATTACGCTAATAATGCATTATTTTCGTATCGAATATAGCACTATATAAATTATAATAACCCGAACTCTGGTAATTCCTAGGTGCGGATTCAGACAAGTTCAAGTTAGGCATAGATTACAGCATAGGCCTGTGTTGTAATAAAAGAAATAGCAGATTTGCGATAAAAAATTACAAATACTGAGGAAAAATTAATTCTCAAAAATCCCTCAATTTTCGGTATGTTTCTGCAATTCTCGGGTTTTTAATACATACATTTCTCATTATGTTAACTGTGCAATAGAAAGTGAAATAATTGTTAAAGTGTTCTTTTCATTTTAAATACATATAACGTACTGTTTCTTTTATTCAAACATTATAAACCTTAAGATTTTTGAACTTTCAATTTCAAATAGCATGCTCTACCACTTTTTCTTATCATCGCATCAAAGAATTATCAGCCCAAGGCTCTTTTTGTTTTACGATATTTGCACGTGCGCATAAAATGAAGACTGATTATCATGCACTCATTTCTTCTAACACGTGCTCAACACTATTAGTAAGAATTAAAAACATCTGAATCGTTGCAAAAATGCCTCCAGCAAGCATCAATACAGTTCCAATAGCAGAAAAGCACCTGAGTAGATCAGTCGATAAGACAATTTAACAATGAAATTAACGTTTTATAGCGAAATTAAGCGGAGATGCATTCAAAATATGTCATTAAACTTATAGCATAACTGATCATTAACTGAACTGATTCAATAGCCTTTGTAGGTTACGTTGTAACTAACAAAGTATATGTCGATTTTGTAATTTGGGAGAAAAACCATGAAAGGCCTTGCTTAAATGTTTGCGATATTAAATTTTAAGGTTTATAATTTTATAATGTTTGAATAAAAGAAACAGTACGTTATATGTATTTAAAATGAAAAGAACACTTTTAACAATTATTTTACTTTCTATTGCACAGTTCACATAGTGAGAAATGTATGTATTAAAAACCCGAGAATTGCAGAAACATACCTTAAATGTTTGCGACATTTTAAATTTATTATTTAAATTGCAACGAAACTCAATTGAATACTCCATCGTAATGAATATCTTGTCGCATTAAAGACTCTTTCTAATAAGTTTATTTAGTAACTTCGCTTCTCTTTTATTGTAATTTCGGTTTTTTGTCTTTTTTTTATATCTCCTGAGAGACTAATTAATCTCTGACTCATTTAGACAGAACACGTCCACATGTTGTAATAGTCCACTTGCACGTGAAGACAATTTCTGATACCAATAAAATCATCAGATCCATCAGGCTACAGACTACAGCTCTCTATACTGACTACTTGGTAATATATATATATTTTCTTAGTTATGCGAATTTATCGCAAGTTTATCCAATAGAAAAAGTGTGTTAATAAACTCGAATAAAGCCGCAGTAACAGGTTTTATAACATCAAAGTGTTGTTATTGTATGTTTAGATAATTTGGCCAAGTGGAGATACTGCTTAAAAAATTACTTTAAATTCGAACGTCAGTATTTTGAACGTATAAATAAAACGTTGCAAAATCATCAGATCTGTCAGTATTGTGTTCTAGTATAGTCTAGTCCAATATATTGTTTTAATAAGACTTTATTTATGATTACAGTTATTATATTAGAGATCAGTTTTTACTTAATGTTGTTACTGGTAGTATATTTTTAAGTTCAATTAGTTCAGTAACAATGTTGTTAAACTAATGTCAAAACGATGGCATGTTTTAACGTCATGTTTTTGTTTAAGGATCCCAAAAAAGTTCTAATTCTGTGGTCCGTGAAAAAATTACTATATATTTCACAGAAAAAATCAACAACATCATCGTTTATGCTGATCAAAACTATATTTTAATATTGAAGAAATATTATTACAAGATTAATTTAATATTTAGTCACTACTTTAAAGCGATTAAAGTTAATTCGTTTAAGTTAACTGTTGAAAATATTGTTAAAAAGGCCTACAATTTAAATTTAAGAGTATACAAATATGTTTAGAATACGTTGAAATGTTACATCTTTATTGAACACTATAGACAATAACTTAATCAGTTATGTCTGAAATTACAATATAATTGGCAGTAACTATTGAGTCCAGCTCAATCATAAAAAATATGTATAAATATTAAAATAATGTATGCAATGTCAATTTTAAACAATTTATATTTAATATAAATTGTTTAATATAAATATTTACACCAGCATATGATTTCACTATTTCTTATCGTAACTTTTCATAGGCTAGGATAATTACAAAGAAAGAAATGTTTATATTTTCTATTATATATGCTGTGTTTTTAATCATACAAAAATACTACTATTGCACTGAAGGAAAATTAACAATAATCATTTCACCAACAAAGTAGTACTAAAAAGAATCATAGATTTATCTAACTTAATTTCGTTTCAAATAGAAATATTACAAACCAAAAATATGTAATACTAACATTTATAGGAGGCTAACAAAAATCTAAACTTTTACTATTGCTTAAAATGTTCAGAAAATTTCTTTTCATTATTATAATCGATAACGGAAACCCTTTTTGGCCATTCTCTCAATATCCCAACGCTTACTTATGTTGCCTTGGACGAACGGGACGAACGCCAACTGCACCCGAGGGTACTGCCGCTCTGAAATCAGCCGCGACTCCCTCTGGAATGGCCGGTACTGCCTCTGTAACATCAGAAGGCACCTTTGTTCCACGACGGTGGTCGTCTTCGCTGCTTTCTTGTGAATCTTCAGTACCGTTTCTTTTTTGGTCCCAGTTGCCCTCGAAGGATGTGCGGTTCCATTTTCCAAACTTGTCAGATTCAGCGGAGTCACCGTGGGAATCGGTTCCATTTTCTCTTTCACCGCCAAACTGGAAAAAATTATAATTTGAATTCATAATGAAGTTAAATTTGACAAATGCAAGGGTTAGTTTCGATTAGTTTCGTTTGCAAATGAAAAAGTATATTATGCAGCATGTTACGCTTGAAAATTTGTTGGTATTATTAAATACTTTAAAATATATAAACTAGTTCATCTTACAAGTATACATAATGACTACAAATGTATGAATACAATTTGATATATTGTAGACTAAGTAGTTAGTAATACATTATCAATGCATTATTCAAATAATGATGATAATGTTGAGAATTTGTCTAACTGTCAACTTATTCACAATTGAAAGTATTAAAACTTCTAAAATTAAGGCTATATCATGTACATGCTATATGCCTGAGAGTTTTGACAGCCTTTTTGATAACGTAACTAATGCATAGTATTTTATTATTTTTATTAATCTGTAGCAACGATTAATCTTCATATTTATTAAAATTTTATATAATCTTAAGTTATTACATTATATGATTTATCAGTTTTTGTCTTCTCAAACAACACTATCAGTTTTCTGACTGAGAATTTTGCTCTCAGTTTGTAAAACAAATATCTAATTGTTTTCATTATATAATTATCATTATCATTAAGTGCAAATAATGTTTCAATTTCATTATTAAGTTTACCTTAAATCCTCTTTCTCTCTCCCCACCAAAGTTTCCTTTAGGTCTGGCTTCTATTAGGACCATGAAAACCAACACGCAGCCAGCAATAACTAGAGCAGTCTTCATTATTAAAAGATTATTTTCCTGAAAAAATTGCAGAGTTCATTAAAGATTGATCACATGATAATAATGAAAACAATAATTTGAGTTTATAATGTCATTTAAAAAACCAAATTCACTTGTTATTTTCATAATTTAATTGATATAAGTTTTCTGCATGCTATGAAATTTCCGAAATATAAGTGTAACAGTAAATTAATTAATAAAGTAAGCCTACCAAATCTCATATCTGATAGTTTCAATATGTATTATTGATATATAGGTCTTATATAATAATACATTTTAACTACAGTTTTTGCGCACGTTTAGGTAGAAATTTTATTTATTAAATATATATCTACTCTGCAAAAATGAACTTTTCGAAATTAAATTTAGCTAAAAACTATATATAAAACTACATATGAAATTAAATTTAACTAAAAACTTTTCAACTAATAACTTTTTAACTAAACTTTTTTAACTAATAACATTTCTTTAGAGACAAAGTCTTTTAATAGACTTACATTTACTTTGTCTTCAATATATAGTCGTAGAATATAGTGGCTTACCTTAATCAACGAGATAATTTCTTCAGAGTTCTTTCAACTTCAATTTCCCTTAAATTTCTTTTTCAAGTCTTCGCTTGGTAAATTTTGATGCATCTTCTACTTCTGCTGCTGCTTATATACTCTTCAAGTCGTGACCGCAAGTCAGAGACATTAATCACGAGGTCTGCCTCATCAGGTCGTAAACACAATCGGTGACATTCCGAATTGTTTCCTAACATACATCACGTCGATGACATAATTCACTGAATTTCATTTTATTACTCCGTTACATCAGAGTAAACGTGTACAGTCTATTTGGGGGAGAAGGTAACCACCCTCGTGAAGAATTTACTATGAAGTAAATTGGTATTGAAATCTCATGCATATTGAGGTATTCAACAGGTAAAAGGGTACCTTTACTTAAACTCTTACGTAAAAGGATTCTTAAAACAGATTATTTTTGATTAAAACAACATTACGAAAATGTCTTTTGAATGCATATTGTCCAAATAGTTGCAAGTTTTATATATATTTTTACTTTCTAAACTTAAATAATAGTAATTGGTCCCCACTGCTGCTCTACTCTTAAATCGCTTGCAAAATTGACAAATATCGAGGAACAAGTACATCATATAGAACTAAAATTAAATTCCGTTTTTAATTATTTTAAAACTTATAAATATATATTATACTTATATCAATTATATAAACTTCATATTTTTTCATATTTTCATACTTATATAATTTCATATTTTGAAGCTTACACACATTTGTTTATTCATTTTTAGTATTGCAAAAACGTTACGTGAAAAACACAAATTATAGTCAGCTGAAAATTAGATAAAATAAATTAGACTGGTAGGCTTAATAAATTATTGACATTATTTTAAGATCTACACTTAATTATCTTCTTGAACTTTTTCATTAAATTCAGTCCCTAAAATTTTAGTGTAAATTTCGCCACTTTTCCCCGAATATGTCCTATTAAAATGATTGAGATTAAATATTCACAATTATTTGTCATGTTATGAATGCGTTAGTCAGTGGTGATTCAATAATTTCAGAATAGGGGGTAAGAGGATAAACAAAAATATCTGTTTTGAAGCTTCTTTTAGTAGAACATTTTTTATTTAATAATTGATTATTATGTTTAAATAGGCTACAACACGATAAGTGATTGAAAGTGGAGGGGGACCATTCTTTGCCCCATTCAAATTTGCAATTGAATATAATATATCAGTGTAACAACTTGTAACAAAACAAGATCGTATATCCCCGTGCATGGCACACGACAACTTCCATAGCCGTGCCCAATTGTGTTGCTACTGGTTGGCCTAAATACAATATTGGCATGTTGTCAATTCAGTTACACTAAACACATGACCATGACTCATGTATGGTGTAACACTGCTCTTTATGTTTGAATGACTTTATTACTTATGAATAATTGTTACGTTCTCAACCACAACAAGATGATTTATTAAATGGAATCTGTTGGTTAAAAAAACATTTTCGACTGTCTGTCAATAAAAAACAAGCATATAGATTCCATAGAGTGTACACGCATACATCTGACCAGTTTAAAATTGACTCCCCAAGCGTAAGTCAATATCTGGATTAATTTTTATGTAGGCTTTGAAATTGAACGCTTATTATCTCGTAAGGTTATTATTTAGCTAATATGGTAACATTTTTAATTTTTTCCTAATCCCAATTTATAGAGTTATTGTTAGTCTACTTACTTAAGGTAGGTTATACAATTTTATCATTCAGATCTTCATAATTTCATTATCATTCTGTAACAACCCTAAAACTCTCTTTATATCGGAACTTTTCAGGAAAAATACCCCTCAAACCTATTATAATTCCAAACTGTCTATATAAAATAAAATTTGAAGATAACAGCACTATTTATCAAATTATTAATCTACATAAATATTGCATTTCTACTAAATTACTTTCTGCTAAATCTGTCACGAGAAGAAAAGTGCAGTAACACCCGTTATATTTACGATCTTTGCAATAAACTAAAGATTATAAACTGAGAACTATCATGAGTAGTAACTTAATAGTAAGGTACGGTTACCTTGAACTGTTAAGAAACAGAGAATAAATAATATTTGCATTGAGCTGTGTATAAAGAGTGACAGCTGAAGCTTGACATAAATAAAAAACTAAACTAAAAATAATTATTCATTAGGCGTATATCCATAAATAATTGTTTACAGCCAGCAATCGTTTTTGTACTTTTGAAAGATCTAAGGAAGCAAAAGTCTCCAAAAAATCAGTAAAAATTTAACTATTGGTTAGTTGTTTTAATTTCCTAATTGAAGTTGAAGTCTTGAAGAGAAAATTCGGTAGTAGTTTTGAAAGGAATGGTTTAGAACAGACGAAATCGTGATAATGTAAAGTTTACTGATAAGAAAAAAGAATTTGTATGATCGTCACAAAAAATAAATATACTATATAAATGTGGTTGCCATATGCATATATGTGGTCAGATGCTTTTTGCTAGGCCATATATGATATACTGTGGTTACAGTAGCTGTAACATATTATAATTTATAAGCTACGAAAATTTTGCTGCAGTTTAATAGTAAATTTGAAGCAGCACCGTCTCATGGTTTCCAGATCATTTTAACAATTCTAATCTAAGTACTAATCCTAATTATTTTAATTATCATTTAACAACAAAGCTTTTCAAATGCAGTTTTATTGTCATCGACATGATTCTGTGAACGTGTATTAAACATTAAACTATTTCTGCAGTAGGCATACCTATACCAGAAAAATGAGTCAAAGCAATAGTGTTATATAAGCCACTCACGTATACCAGCCTAAAAACGCCGAGATGCTGAGTTCAAATTTTATGACTATTGGAGTGCAGCCGCGAGTGAATAAAAAGATATCGTACCAGCTTACCTCAATAGTACCAAAATCACTAGACTCTATAAAACGTTTAATAAATAGGTTTTTAATGTAAATGCTAAAAAATGATCGCACTGTTTTCTTCTTTATACGGTCTAAAAGAAGTTTAATTGCTTATAAAATTATTTTAAATAATATTGAAAATAATTCATCAAGATTGCGTTAGTTTAATGGAGATGTTCAGACTAAGTGTAGTGAATATTTCTACACAATATATATTGAGACTAAGCCGTTTGAAAGATATTGATGATTCTTATAACTCCTAACACTAACCTTAACTCTAATTATATCTTACCTTAACCCTAAACCTAACCCTAACGAATATCTTTGATGAACAGTCCATTGACGAATCGTCCTATGACAAAACGTCCGCATATCTTGATTGATATGAGTAAAGTGAAGCTTAAACAATTTATCAACGACGTGATTATTAAAAATGTAAGCTTTAACATTACAATATATCCATACTAGGAAGAAAGTTTTGAAGTTAAAATATGAATAAAATTATAACATTTTAATTCAGAAATTATCTTACATAATTTGATGTTATTCAATTTTATATATAAGCCTACTGAAATTGTTACTGTAATCAGTGAATTATTTTGCAGAAGGAGAAGAGGGTAACTTCCTATATTAGGAATTGCTTCTGAATTGATGTAATGACTTTAAAGATAAGTTAACTACATAGAATTACAACTATATTTTATGTTAAGAAGCATAACAGAAAAATCATGCAAACTGTTTTTTTAATATAATCAAACATTTGCAAATATTCAATCGTGAAAAAGCATGCCTCACTTATAAATCATCTTAAATAGTATTAATTTAAATATTCAATTATCTAGTTCACATCTATTTCATCAACAAGTGTCTTCATTTGAATTAGTAAAAACACAATCGTTAAGCCAATTTGCAGCATATTGAAAAAAAGTTCAAGTCGTCAAATAATTTATACAGCGGATATAATAAATCAATAATTTTTCTATTTTAATTTGTGGGTTAAATAACATAAGATATATTGATTTTTACATATCTATAAATAAAATAACTTCTAAAATTACTTTTAAAATTACTTATTGGCTTCATAAGTTGCAATTATGGCAGCCAATCATGATTATAAATTCAACTATTTTAATAATTTGAAGAAGAAAAAGTTTCCCCCGATTGTTTGAAACGTAACACAACAAAGTGTAATTGAATGAACAAATGAATTTTATACGTCAATTATCAAATTCTAAAGCAACAATTTAATTAAAACTTCACCGCTCTTTCATAATTTAATAAAAAAAATCTGTACTAAACGGTAACTACTAAAAATGTGTTTGATTATTAAATCTCAAACATCTATGCTAAGGATACCGATATCATTCCAAATGAAAACTGCCACGAAAATTAAATCACAAAGTCCACCTTAGTTTACAAATACAGTTACTTTGCTCAGTCTCGACACACTACAATAACTTAGTTTTGACACAGAATCTAATATTCCATACAATATATAGTGAATTTAATATTTTACTCACTAGAGATCTTCTTAATTCATACAATCTATAACTTCATCAGTTCTTAAATCTGTAAGTCTAACACAAAACTAATCCGCTGAAATAAATCAGTTTTCAAAGTCAATCAGCAATTGTTTAATAAGCTTAGTAAGTCTTTGCATGTCCCGCAAACCAAATCTACTACTTTGGATCGTTCTCTTGCTGCTGAACGGTTCCTTCGACTGGTTCACCGTTCTCTTTCTCTTCAGATACAGACTTGTTCAGTTTGTTCATACGAACCTTCTCAGCGTGCGACTCCTGCAAAATGACATGCACATTATATAAATAATATAAAGTATAAATAAACTTTCGTTATAAGTTACAATATATTTAATAGCACACCTAGTATCTTAATTAATTTTAATCACGTTGTAAAGTTATTACAGCGTGGAAATTAAAAGTGAAAATATTTCGTGTGCAATGTGATTCTCAATACATCGCTGATTTACAGAGTAGTAAGCAAGTCGACTAATTTGATAGCTACATATTTGAAATCAATCACAATTTATAAACTATTCACTAAGTATAGCTTCGACCTTACTTTTAAACTAAGTCATACACTTTACAATAAAGTGTTCCAAAGATTCCAATATATACATTTATTAAAAAGAATTAACCCTTTTACGCTCTTTATATTAGTAAAAACAATTCAATATAAATACAATAATCATTCATGCAAAAGACAAACAATAATCACACAATAGTCAAAACAAACACAAAGAACACGCAGAGTCCATACATAACACAACCCAATTATTGTTCTCACTTCACAGATAACTTACACAAGCAAACACTGTCCTAACAGATAATCTCTTAGTATAATTGTGTAATTTAATACATGCTTAGTGTACTTTACTACATGCTTAGTGTACTTTACTACACACATGTTGAGTGATACGATCCTGTATCGCTTTGATCTGAGCTTTCTTCTTCTCATCCTGTGCCTCCATCTTTTCTATAAGTTTCCTTTCAGTTTCCTTTGAGAAGGAATTGTTGAGTTCCAGGGCCCGCTGATTGGCGTCTTGTACTCTTTCCTTGTCTTTCACCACTGGTTGGAGTCTGCTGGCTTCAACAGACTGAATCACAACATCACAATAATGGTTCTAGGACAATTCGGAGTATGCAATTTGATTAACTCCTAACTCTAACCCTAAAACATTTTTTATCTTAGAATATTCAATTTTTCTGTATTTTCCGCTCTTAATTGTCCATTTTTTGACTTCTAATTGTCAGGCTCCGAATTGTCTGTTTACCAATGTAATTTAAACTGTAAACAATATTTCGGATGCAATAAATAAATTAAGATCATTTCTCGAATCAATTATAAATTTTAAGGCAAATGAAAACTATCAAAAAATAATATAAAAAAATTCTAATATTATAAAATATCTACCATAATAAGCGCAGCAAAACTGATATTAATGTGTCTGTTATAAAATGTTCCAAAAGTACAATAAGATACGACATATCGATATGTTAAATAACACGTTAAACAAGCGCTTATGAAATCAAAAAGTAACATTAAAATTATGAAATTTTCCAGAAAACATATTTCCCCAACCAGTCGTCTCTCTTCGGCTTCCTTCAGTTTCTTTTCAATCAGTTCCTGCGAGATCGGCCGTTCCTTGATTAGTGAGCTGACTAGGTTAGCTGGTGGGCTCTGCGCATTGGCTGGCTTTAAGATAACCTCAAACGCTAAACCTCCGGATTTGGTCTGCGGACTTCCTAGAATTTGACAGAAAAAATACATATTTAGATTTATTAACTATTGATTCAATAAATAGTTGACAGATATTTTAAAAATTATCATTGAAAGATTGCAAACTTTTATAAAGATTAGTACTTATATAAAGCATACAATGTCATAAAACTTTGTCATCCAACTTTTAATCATAAAATAATTGCTTTATTTGCACTTTGAAGAAATTAAAGTTTAATGCAATTATTAGTATATAATTCGTTGGATTTGCCGACGGCTGCCACTAATAGCTTGCCATGTGATAGGGGGGGAGGCAAGGGGATCACGCTACGTCTCAGTTTTGATATTAATTTCTTGTATTTGTTCATTTTTGCAGTAACAGAATATTTATGTTACCCGGTTCCATGATGAATAAATCGAATGCGATTGACGTCTAAATGATAGCGCAATCTCTTACAAAACAACCTCTTCACTCTGTACATAATATAAAACAAGATTGTACATAAAAAAGCATTAATAAATATTAACTGTTACCTATTTTGATTCTGTACGCAGAATCAAAATAGGTAACGCAACGCTCGATACAAAGAAAAACAAATTCATTTTAAAATTTTGTTTTCGATTTTCAAAATGTATATAAAAATTGAACAATTTAACGAGATCATTATAAAAAGTATTAATTTTTAAAAAAATTGATGAAAAATTAAATTAAAAATAAAATACAGAAATAAAAACTAAATTAAAAATTAAATAAAAATAAAATTCTATTTTAGCAAAGTCCGCGGAAAAAATGATTTGTGTCACGTGGCAAGAGTCTCGACCAATCAGAGAGCTGCATTTTGTTACAAAACAAAATTTTTACGCACAAAGTGATTAATTTTATAATTTAAACCGACAAATTGTAATTTTTATTTTAGTCAGATATAGCCTACATGGGAGGGGGAGGTAAAATCCATTTTTCGTATTTTGTTTTTCCAAACAAATAAGATAAAACGGCACATAGTAAAATCGCAGCATTTTTTCAGGGGGGGGGATGAAATTTTCAAATGAAAAGCGGGGCCGTTTTGTCGCGGCCGTTTTGTCGTGGGGCCGTTTTTTGAGGGTGGGTCGTTTGTCAAGTGGCCGTTTTCTCGGAGCCGTTTTGACAAGGGCCGTTTTTCGGGGCCGTTTTGACGGGGTCTCCTCTGCCTTTCAATGCTTCAAATTAAATCTTATTTCATTATTAAATCTCCTTTAACAAACTTAAAATTAACTTAATTCAATTAACATCATTAAAGTAGCCTTTTTTTTCCGCCGATCTCTGCCGACCAATCGCAGATGAGCTAACGTGCAGGCCGAACAGGCAGGCCTGGAATTGATCCGTACTCGTTGCCCCTAGTAACAGCTAACATTCCGCGAGCACCCGCTCATCGCTTCGCTGTAATCGAGTAAAAATAATAATTAATTATTAATAATTATATTATTATATGATTAATTAATAATATAATTAATTAGTTAATTAATTAATTAGAATAATTATATAAATATTCATTTCAGCTAATAAGAAAGTGGAGAGAAGGTGTGGAAAAAATCGTAATAGTATAATTCTATGAACTGTATATATTATGTTAAAGTTTAATATTATTGTCATTACATAGCTGTAGGCTTTATTGATTTATTTAATAAGGATGAAAAGTTTGCCATCAGTTTTGATTAGATTATTAAAAAGTCAATTTCACAAATAGAACCATCCCCCCGCCCCCCCCCCCCCCTACACACACACAAAGCATTACCTTTGACTGAATGTTGAAGCGTTATTGCTACAAATTTTACAGTGAACACAATTTTATCTAAATGATGTATTGATAAAGTGTATAGAGAGTTTAAAATGAACTTATGACATTATAACGGGCCTACTATTAAATAAATATATTATAGGCACGCTATTTAATTAAGTAATCTTTATTTTATTTATCCTTACTAATTGTCTAATGCAAATTCTTGTTTTATTTAATAGAGTGTTTCTAATTTAGCGGTATATCAGTCAAACATGGCGACAGAGATCACAAATGTTCCGCGTTATTCAACGTCCGACTGGTTTACCGCTAACTACACGATTGTGACAGACGCGGAGCGACAACGTAGCGCGTCGCATGACACGCGTCAGCAGGTTAGCATATTCGTATCAAATAAAAGAAATTTACTGCTTAATTGCAAAATACATTGTTTTTAAACGGTTGTAGAATTATTTTAGAAAATGTCAAATGTAATTTGCTTGTTATCATTACTAGGATTAAATGCTTGTACGTTGTTTAATATCAACACTGTATGTACTATAAAAAAATGCAAAAAACTACACATAGCATTACAATCCACTACAAAAAATCAAGAAATAATAAAAATTAAAACCAGCCAATCAAAATCAATCAAATCCAATCAATCAATTTGATTAAAAATCAAATACCAAAATAAATAAATCAATTTCGTTAAAAAGCAATACCCAAAATTAAAATCAAATAAAATCAATCAATTTGATTAAAAACAAATACTAAATCTACCCTAATTCAATTCCCATTACCGTACAGGCGCGCTTTCTTCGCAACGAAACCAACAACAAAACGAAATGGGACCAACACGACAACAACACCCGTCTGGCTGACCGTGCGGACCACATACGTCGCTGGAAGGAGACTCTGGAACGCGTTCTTGCAGAACTGGAGAAGGAGATCACTGATCTGTCTGGATCTAAGGAAGAGTTGGAGACTGCGCAGGAAGGACTTAATTTGCCAGGGGAAGTGAATGTGGAGAATTTGACGATGAGGGAGGGAAGAAGAGATATAGATGTGGTGGATGATGAAGTTGGAGATCAGCTACGAAAGGTAATATAGAAGTTTTACTAATACGATTTGCTCTGTTTTTCTTGAGGATAAATAGAAAAAAATAGGTTCATAGAGATAAATTAGGCAAGAAATTATATTCATAAAAAAACTTTCTAGAGAAAGAGACTTTGTTATTTGGGTTATGATAAAGATTATATTACATTGATTAGAGTGCAAATAGGATTAGAGTTTATCTTCTTGATATTTCGTTGATGTTTTTTTAGATATATTTGTATGTTTTTTAGTTCCTAATCTTAGATTTAATAATAAAAATTATTGATTTTATCAGTTTTATTAACTGAATATTTTTTACTGTAATTCGTATTTTAAAAGTATGAAATTCTACTGCTTGCATGAATTTGCTTTTTTTACTAGTTGCATTACTTGTAGTTTTGTTTGATAATTATTTCATAATTCTGGTTGTGAGAGTGTTTACTAATATCCTTGCAGTTGATAATTACCTTTACATGAGATAACCAAAACTGTCTTTATATAGTTGTAAGAATACAACTTCTATTCAGATACACGAAAAAAACAGAGAATTTCAACGATAGAATATTTTCTGCTTGTATTGATATGAATTTTTTAGGATATTTTTAGCACTATTACGTTGTGACTGAAATTTGCGTTCAATATTGCGATTGATATTAATGTAAATATAAATCTTAAAATGACTCGCTTATTCTCATCATTGATTTCATTTGCTGTTTTACAGGAGCAGAAGGTGATTGAAGCTATCAGAAAACAGCTCCAGGGTAGAATCGATCTGTCCTTTGAACAGCTTTGTGTACTACAAGAATGCAGACAACAAATACTGGCTGACTTGCAGGACAAGAATATTGCTCTTGATATTGACATTGAACAGTACAATCTGACTGAAGATTCACCTAATATCAGCTATAAGCCTGATCCAACTCGCATACCCAAAGGGTAGGTACTGAGTATTTGATGAAGTACTAAAGTACTGTATTAGTACTCTATCATTTGGTTGTAGAGTATTAGATTGTAGTATTTTAAAAACGTTTCATTGCAAAATTGCCTTTATGATAGTGGAGTTTGATTTATTCTTGTATGCCTTATAATATCGCGTTTTATCAATTTATATATGCCTTAACAATTTTATCAATTTATATATTTTTTTTGGTTTTAAAACTTTTGCAAGTTATTTATAAATATTCATGAATGTGTAGAGAAATTAATGTGTTAGTTTTAAAATCCAATTTTTTAATTATTAAGAACAACTAAATCTTAGCATTTTTCTGCTTTTAGAACTACCACTCCTCAACAGTGGGATGATTTCAGCAGACACAACAAGGCTAGAGCGGAGGCGGAGCTTGCAAAGTCACGTGGCATACGCGAGGCTAATAGCCACATCCTCCAGCAAACAGCCAATGATCTGAAGGCTCAACAGACTGCTGTTGATTTTACGCTTAGAAAGAGAATACACGAGTTTGAGAAAGCATTAGATGAACTGAACTGGCAAAAGAAGCAGGTTATTTTATTTTACATTTGCTTTTAAAAAGTATTGTAATGGTAAGAAATGTTTATAGATATTATGTTACTTTAAGGAAATGTTAGTTGCTTTATGTAATGTTTCATTCGTTGTTCATTTTTAAGTTGAATATAAAATTCTGTGTTGAAATAAAAGAACTCTTGTTGAAATAATATAAACGGATGATTTCATACTTTCATCTGGTTATAATAAAGTCCTGGATTCTGTAACATAAATCATTGCGTGATTTAACACAATTTGACTAAATCGACACATATGTATAGAACCTGTACATATGTTGCTCCATGGAATCTGCCAAAACTAGTACCTTAATAAATTTAGCATATTAATTATGCTCAATTCATTACATTTGACTATTAATTATGTTTTACTAGTGAACATTCAATTATTCATGTTTTACTTTCGAACAACAGACAGAGGAGGAAATTGCAGAAATGTTGGAAGATATTCGTCGTTTGGAAGAAGCCATCCGAGCCAAGATTAAGCCGATGAAGTTGGCTCAGACTCGCCTTGAGAATCGAACCTACAGACCTGGGGTTGAACTGTGCAGAGACAATGCTCAGTATGGACTTACTGATGAGGTCAAACAACTAGAGGTCACTCAGAAGTCTCTGGATATGAAACTGAAACAGTGCCAGTAAAAAATTTTGTGATTTTTAACTAAACCAAAAAACATTGTTTTCAAAACGTTTCAATCTTAGAATTTATCATTTTAGAGATTATACTGTATTAAGATATTTTTAGCTTAATCTTTATTTGACAGCACAATGGATTCACAGCCAAATAGTATTGTTTATATTTTGAAACTATTAAACAAGATGTATTAAGAAAGTTTAATAATTACAGCAGTACTGGATTTGAAGTTAATGTCTTCATGCGATAAACCCAACGCACTTTGAATGGTGTGCCTGGTCCATTATATGGACGTTTCTATATTACATCTTTATTATGCATGAATATAGTGTATTTATAATTATGTTTTATTATGTATGTATAATGTTTAATTAACATTTCATTATGATTTCATAAAAATAATGATTTGTTTTCTCTAATCTTACCTTAACTTAATTATCATATCATGTCTTTTTCAATGTAATTTTGATATGTTGTATAATTTTTTAATATGTAACATATATTGTATAATCATTTTCAAAATAATCTGATACACTGTGATTTATTTGCATTTGTCTCAGACATGAATTAGATGGACTCGAACGCAAACTTCATAAAATCAACCAGGACATTGAACTCAAAACTAATTCTCTACAATTGGACAAACAGTGCCTCGAGTCAAGGTCAAAGTTGAAGGCCGGACGACCTCTGGATACCATGACAACCACTGATCGCAATATGACCTTGACTGGGATAAAGAGAGATCGTACCACTCTCTTGGCTTAACAATATCGCAATTTAGAAATAGAAACACCCGCCTGGTTGAAGAATATTGTAATTTAAAGTTTATAATTAGATTTATATATTTTACGCGTGAAATAATTTAAACATTTTTTACTTATTAATAACATGAATGATGCTGGAAGTTGCTGATCAGAAAGATGTATATGGAAACCAGATGATATATATTTTCTTGGAATGATAATTACAAACAGTACATCTTGTGAGAATATAACAGTAGTAAATCTATCTACCTAATGTTTTAAATTATTAATTGAGGGCTATCGATTTAAGATTATTTGTAATAAATAATGAAAAAAGTTACAATGTAAATGAACGATAGATAATAAAGCGTCGATTTATTGGCAACTTTTGATTGAAATAATATCTAATGACTAGTCACAAGTAGGAGAAAAATATCTATCATATTATTAATTACTGTTTCAATGGTGAAATGTTGAAAATATAATATTAATTTATTATTTTTATTAGACATTAATGAAATATTAGTATTAAAATAATATAAAATGAAATACTAATCGGATATTAATTTTAGCAAACTAAATGTAAGTTAAACTTAGAACAAAAATGTAATTAAATGTCTAGATTTTTATTCTGCTTCATTACTCTTTGATGTCGTATATTTTTGTTTGTTTAGCTATTTAGAATCTGTTTAATGTGCATTAGTGTGATTTAAATACATCTAGGTTATAACACCTATTATTAGTATGATGATGATGACAATGATAATTAAAATGTATCCAGTATAATTTTTATGAGATTGTTTGATTAAAGTATAAACTTTTTATTATTTTATTAAATGTGCAATACAATACATTAGTTAAGGTGTTCCATATTGTGATGCTAATTGTTATATGTTAATTAATTAGCTAATTTTGTTATATATATTCCATTGTTATGATTAATTAATTAAGTACTTAATTGTGATTCTTGCAAGTCGATGTATCCTTCTAATGCAATGCTGATGATTTAACTTTCTATTTTGCAGATTTAATTAAATTCATTTTTCATTTTAACGTCTGTCACTTTTTTCTAGATGAAGTAATTTATATAAAAGATGTATATATATTATATTTATATGATATACTACATTTTATTGACAGAACAAAAACAGTTAAAGACAGTTTAAACAATAGTTCAAAACAAGTTTTGCAAATAAAATTACTACTTAAATTAATAAAAGATAGACGTGAATTTTTTCGTAAATGATTTACTAGATTTACTAGGCTATCAGTTATTATATAAAAAAGTTACAAAATTAAGAATTTGTTACTTAAATATGATGATGCAAACTGTTTCAAAATTACTTAGGCTTAGGTTAGAATCTGATCTGATAAATTAAAGAAGGGAGAGGGTGAGGGGGGGGGGGGTTGAGGAGAATTGTTTTGAGAAAAGAAAATAAACTGTTTTATCATTTCATATTTTATAACAAAAATAAAACACTGTTACTGACAAAATTAATTCTATAACAATTTTTTAATTTTAAACTTCGTCGATTTTGAAAGAATTGAAGTCAAGATTAAAGTTTATTAACCATAGGCTTAAAATGTTCTACTAGATTTCAGAAAGCAACAATTCTAAAAGCAATATAGCCTACTAAAAAAATCATTCTTGTACATGAAACGATGTGATTAATAAAGCGGATTATATTTCTATATTGAGTGAATCTCGTAATGCTATAGAACTGAATACGCTTTTTACAGAACAACCAAGTTATTCTAAACAAACTACTTCTGAATGATTTTCATTCTAACAATTTTTTATCGATTGCTTAACTATTAGCCTAATTAATGTTACGAAATATTAATTATTTTTATTAACTTTGTACCAAGTGATAGAGTGTGACAATTTCTAATACATAAAAAGTCGCTACAAGGTTATTAAAATTTATAGATTTAAAATTTGCCTGTCCGTGTGGCTAATAAAGTGTTAATGAAGAGTTATATATATAAATTTGAATTTGGATTTTTTGTAATTAGATGATTTATTTAACTTGATTCTAAACTAGAAATATATACTAGGCCAACTTAAAATACAACAACAAACATAATCTGATCTCTGATCTACACAATGGATAGACTGGAAAGGCAATCAACCGACATGGTTTGTATCTTATTTTTAAAAATGTAGTTTTGACATGAAATATCGCTTTTTAATAATAAGGTTAATAATAATAATTACAATAATAGTTGGCTAATTTATGAAGGGAGGGGTATGAATTCAGAATATGAATTCAGATCTGATGGAAAAAGTTTTGATGTTGTAGCTTGTGGAGCTGCATGTCTATACAATGCCTGCTGATTTATGGAGAGAGCATCTACACAGTGCAGTCAATCAGATCATTGGAGACACGATCTCAGCAGGATTCATTCGGTAGATTCATTTAATTGGCTTATATAACAAACATAATATTTTAGCTTTTAATGCTTTTTTTTAAAAAAAAAAATTTGATCCATAATTGGAACAAATAATAAATCTTATTTGATCAAGTGAAAGAAGTTGTTCAATAGAGAACCAGTTAATTGATGGTGAATGATTACAATTGATTTATGGCTTGTCATTATGTCTGGGTTCAGAAATGTGACAATTTTAAGAAATAGGCCTAACATTGAAAGTTATACCATGTGATACCGTGTTGGCTAGGTGTTTGATCAGACTGACCATTGTGTTACAATGTATATATGTGTGTATTGATGCATTTATGATAATATACATAAAATGTATTTCCGGTAATAAGTCTGCCACATCTTTAATTTGTTTGTAATTTTATTGTTTGTAATCTTTTTACATCGGTAGAATTACATTCTAGTATTTTTAATTCTTTCAAAAGTGACTTCTCATTATCCTCCTTAAAGCAATTGAAAAAGTACTGTTTAAAAATCTAAATGTTTGAAATTTTACTATTAATTTCTTAAGTAATATAAAAATCATAAGTTATTAAATGTTGTGTTGTTATATCAATTAGAAAAATGAAATGAGTACTGATGTATATTTGATTTTTAATTAAGAAATGAATATTATTTAAAAACATTACAGGCTTATACAGATTGAAGTAAATTAAATACAAAGCAATTAAAAATGAACGATTTTTTTTACATTTGTAGAGTATACCCAGATACACAATTGCACAATCTTCGTGAACAAATAGCTGCACAACTTGGATTTGCTGTTGTGCCTAGAAACTTTGTTTTCTTGCGATGCATTGGACGATGCTACACTACAGTATGCACGTTTATAAGTTGTTACATTTTAGAACATAAAAGTAATATTAATTTTAGTGTCAAATATCGAAGAAATTTTAGCCTATTTATGTATAAATGTATAGCCTATTTATAATAAAAATGTAAAATTGTAAATTATTATGTGTAAAAATGTAAAAGGTGTTACATATAAAAACTATTTATATGTAAAAATGCATAGCCTATTTATAATATATTGTTTGAGTAAGATATGAGAACTATAAGTTTACCACTTGCATGTTCTATTTAATGAAATTCATTTTAAACGATCAATTTATTCTAAACTTTAATCATAGAAATTTTTATTCTAAAATACACCTAAAATGCATGGAATATCCATAACATTATTACAATATAAGACTTATGCCTTGGTAAATATAAATATCTCTAAGGCAATATCCATGATATAGTATTCTTTGTTGGTGTTACTATATTAAGCATTGTGTGATTTAATTAGATATGTTGTGCCATGGAGATAAGACGGTGTTAACTTCACAAAACACAACTCAGCAAACATTGATATTGAGAATTAATTCAGATGTAAAATCATATAAATGCAATATACTCTATATATTGAATTTCTATATATAGGCGAAATAATACTAATTTCTAATTTTCTCATTTAACACTTTTTTCTGGAAGTGTATAATGCGGGAAGGGGATGGGCGTGTGCTGGATGGGGTGTGAGTCGTAATTGATTAAACTTTGTTTTTTTTGCAGGTGAAATGGAAGCAAGAACGAGAATTAAGAGCCAAACATTTCATGCCCCCAACGGTCTGATATCAATCTAAATTTCTATTTGCCTTATAGATTGAAAATTAGACATGAAACATGAAAGTCTAAAGATTATTAAAATATATAAAAAGTTATAGCATTTGAATCATTATAGTTTAAAAATTGCATCCTGCAAGTAATATTTATTCCTGTCAATTGAATTAATTTTGGCTCTTGTTTCTTCTTGGAAAAGTAAATGTTTTTCGGTTTATATCAATAAAGACTAGGCCTATTTTTAATATTCAATTGTTTAATTATTTTTCTTGTTTCCTTGTAAGTTTTTTTTTAATCGCCCATTTTCAAGAAGTAAGCTTCTTTCAGCTTCTTTGTATTCATTTTTGGTGTTTTTTGACTCTATGCAGAATGAAATGGGCAGGGTTTAATACTTTAATATTAAATTTAGTTTATTTTTGGTATTTTCATATATAGGCCTACGTTCCAGAGATCTATGTTCTTGATGCAGCTGCAGCCAATGGCTCGATGTCTTCGTCATCAATCAATGAGACGAGAGATGAAGGTATCACAACGTCATCTTATTTACTGGTCAAATTGTGATGCTTTTCATTTTTAATATATACATCATGTGAAAAAACAGTTTGTTTATGTGTTTTACATGATTGATTGAACAAATAGTTTAAACAGTTTGTACTTGATTAAATGAACAAACAATTTGTTAATTTACATGATTAAATGAATAATTTATCTTGAGCTAAAATGTAATTTCTTTCTCATTAATCAAATTTAGCTAGCGAATAATATTATTATTATTAAACTAAACAATTTGCAAGTAAATTTTGCTAAGATAAAAAGATTTTAATCTTATTATTGTAATTTTAGTTGATGAACGCGAAAGGTTACATTTATTAGAACAGCTTCGGTATGTCTGCTTCTGTTTATAAAATTTATAGGCAAAATTAAAATCATTATACTTTGTAATCTTTAACATATTTTAATTGATCTGTTATTTCACTATTGCTTATAGTGAAATTATGCCCTATTTCTGTATTTGTTACTTTATATATATATATATATATATCACATTTTTTCTTTCACTAATAAGAAGCTAACTAACATGAACCTCCTTTTACTGGGAATCTTCTTGTGAGTTTCTCAGTAGGCGAGTTGTCTATATAACTAAGAAAGTATAAAATGGATTGTCAACTTATTTGTAAAAGAGTTTATAATGTGTATCTCGCTTTGAATAGAAAGCGAAGACAAGAAGAAGAAGAAGAGCTGAGAAAGAAAAACAGAGACGAAGAGAGTCGCAAGATGGCTGCTGAACGCGAACGTCGCCGCCATCTGGAAGAACAGGAAGTAAGTTTTAGCTAAATGCCCAACAAGAGAGTGAGATTACAAGAGCCTCTCTGATCTGGCATCTAGAATTTTATGATTCTAGTGTTTCATGTTTAGTATTGTTTATATTAAATTACAGATTATTTATTATTGTTATTATATGCGAGCAGAAAGTGGAGTAGTCTGTCTTGATTTCAATTGCAAGGGGCAAGAGGGGTAGAAGGTAAAAACAATCTGAAATAGTGACATATTTTTTTAGTCTTTAGTTACAAATGTGAAGGAAAAAAATTGAAAACAATTTAAATAAACTGAAAAAAGAATTTCACACACAACTTAGGCCCATATGACTATTGCTGGTGAAACAAAAACATGTGTTTAAAAAGAATTTAATAAGTGGTAATTAAATAAATTTGCATATTTGTAAAAGAGGATTTCAAACATAGAAATATATTTAGCCTTAAAATTAGATTTATAAAATTAATAACAGTGACTATCAATAATCAATACAGTTTTTAACACAATTTTTTGAATAGTGAGGTTATATTATTTCGCTACAGAGCATCTACAATGCAATGGTTTGTATTATATTCTTATACTTTAGATTGTCAATATTTAAAATAAACTAGTACATTAGAGCAGTAAATATTAGTGCTGTTATTATTTTGTATTCCAGGCCTCTGCTAACGCTATATACAGAGAAAGTAAGTTTTTGTTTTCATATTCACCGATTACATCATAAAGTTCTACAAATTTTCAAACATTTGTCTATTGAAGTTTAACAGCTTTACACTTGCAATATAATTTAAATTTTAAATTTAAATAAATTGCAATTTAGATATATGTTTGAAATTAGAAATAAATATTAATTTGATATTTGTTATTGCATATGTGATAGGAATGAGAACTGAGACTGAGTTGGACAAGTTAAGACATCGTAGATCAGAGATGGAAAAAATTAGAGAAGAATTGACCATCAGAGTAAAACATTTACATTTAAACTTATACAGCAACAGAAGCAAAGGTAGCCCAATAAATATATACCTTGCTGTAGATAGAAAGGACTATCAGATTAATTTCAGATTTAAAGCTCAGTTCCAGTAATTTATGATTGTAAAAAAAATATTTAAATAGACATTAAAATTAAGATGATATAAGTCAATAGTTACAAAATTCAGAATTAGTTCTTTAGAATAAAGTTGAAGAAACAATCACATATCAAGTGATAAAGATTTAAGCTGTAGAAATATAAATTCTATTTAGGTACATTCATTTAATTTATCAATATTTAGTTAGCCGAAACTTATGTTCATTTAATATACCTTAGTTAATTCCATATATGAATAAAATATATCTCAATGTACACAAAGATATTGACTATTTCAAACGAGTTCTTTTTGTTAATAAAATTCATGAATTTTACTAACAGCGCGTGATATTTGGAAAAAGAGATTTTATGAAGAGAAGAAAAAAACTGCGTCTGTTGAAGAGTCATCATTGAGACTAAATCGTGAACTTGAAGATTTGCATCGCAAGATTGAAAATCAGTTGATTGTGATTGGAGAGAATGGTAAAAGAATTTCAGGGTATCTAATTCCTACACAGGTTAATGGAATATTTTTAATATAGATGTATAGATATGTACAATTTTAATGTGCATAATTTAGACACAAAACAAGAATTGTTTCAATAGCTGACAGCTATTTCATATCATTTTAACTGTGAACATTTTATTGCAATTTAACAAGTTGTTATATGTAGTCAACAATTCTATGTTATGCAATGCTTATTGCTTGTAGATTGCTTTAAAAATTAAAGCTACATGTCACGAGCACGCAATTGAAGAGTTTCATACTAAACTTCAGAATGTCAAAATGAAACTGACTGTGGAAATGATGGTATGATGTAGTGTAGTCAACTTTAAAAGCTCAGTTGATACCCACATATATCAACTTGAGTTTCAAAATCTAAGCATTTCACGATGCATCCAGTTTAAATCAATGTAATTTTAACTGATTCATTATATTATTCATCATAATAAATTACTGAATAAATGAATTGCATTTTTATTGGTTGTAGCTGAGGAACCAATCAGAATGCGAGCTGCAGGCATTACGTGCAGAACTAGATCAACTAAAGGTCAACTTAATGATGACTAAGTCTAAGTTCTATGATGGTTATTCAGAAGCAATAACCACGCGTTCTCATTAACAAAATATCAACTGATTTTTATCATTGAATCTATTTATACTATTTTTATCTGTACTTGTAACTTTTTAATCGTTTTTATGTTTTTAATCAAATGTCAATTTTTTACATTTTGTGTATTACGATTTTAAGCGTTAATTTCTGCACTAAATAGTCGTCTTTTGCTGCCGTGACGTTAAACGACAAACAAACTGTAATAAACTGATTTCTATCTTTAACTTGATAATTTACTACTATTGCTTTTAGTAGTAATTTAAACTCTATTTTAGAACACTAAGTTTCTTTACATAACAATTATTTTTCAACAAATAAAATTTAATATTCGGTTTCTTTTTAATAACATTGATAAATTTTATATAATTATTATATCGATTCAATAGTAGTGAAGAAGTAGCCGTTTTATTCCTCAAATACCATTAATTTTAAAATCGCGGAGTACAATGATCGAAAGAAACGCTTGACAATAAAATATCAATGTAAAATGTTTTATTAAATTTAAATAAAAGAAACGAGCGATAAAGAGCTTACAATTATTAATTTATAACAAAATTGGCAAAAATCGAATTACTACTTGAAATTAAAATGTTACCGCTAAAAAACCCCCGTTTAAACGCGCGTATATATGATTAATTAACGCGGTATACAACATACATCTTGTTGTATATACTTACTATGAAAAAGTTAACGGAAACTATAAAATAAAATAATCCCGCAAGGCAGTTAAAAAATGAAACAATATCTAAAGAAAATAAACTGATTATATATCTAAAAATTCGTCTTCTACACAATATCATTGCAATATCATAATTAAAAATTAAAAAACCATAAAAATTAAATTAACCAACCATAACCCGATGATAGAAGTTATTAAATAATTTGCAGGGAATTAAAAACACAGTGCGAAATTAAAATTTACATCGCAAGCAAAATAAATCGTGTAGAATTTTATCAAATATTAGAATATATTAAATATTAAAGAAAAATACATAAATAAATTGTTACTTAAACAAATCTCGTTTATAACGAATTTAAAATAAAACAATTCAAAACAAGTACAGCATTGCTAGGAAGTTTGTTGCATTAACAAATGAGAAAGTTTTAATTTCTAGAATTATCTAATCTGTACACTTGATTCAATTTACAATGGAATGATCAAGTCTGATTAAAATGATAAAGTGAAACACTGTTAATGAAAAATAACTATATAACTATCGTTAACAGCTATTATGAATAACAACAGTTTCTGCTTAAATAACCAGAGTGAAAGGCACCCAACAAAATGACCCCGAATACATTAACATGACAAATAGGCAATTAGTTTAATAACCGTAACCCAAATCACCTCTAACTCCAATCTAGGATTAATTTATCGGGGCTGTTTTGACCGGTTAGCAAGTGAATATCATTATTATGATCACTCTGGTTATAGCCTTGGGTGACCAGAAGAACCAAAATAACCAAATGGAACACAATGGATCAAATTATTAATTTTAAAGTAACTTCTAGATTACCATCAATTTATAATCATTTAAGATCATAATTAACAATAAATAACAATAAAAGTGTTATCAATTCAGCTCAACATCATCTAAATACAAACATATATCCCAGGTTAAATTACTATTACACAAATTTAATACGAAAAATTTGATTTAGAAATAAATGGCGAGAATTGGAATCACTTTGAAGATTTGTTTGAATTGTGAGAATAAATGAATCGCTCTAAATTTGCGGCATTTTGTTTGGCAGGGCTGGAGCGCAGTTGTTATCAAGCTTCTGCGCTGAATATTGATAACATTTTGTATCTATTGTAGTCAGATACTCTAGGTCACCGTAAATGCTCAGCTTCTGCAAAAAGTTACAAAAAAAACGCAGATTGTGACAGAGATTGGAAAATAGAAAGAGATCGAAACGTTTGCATATTAACGTCACATCAGCACAAAAAACTATTGATATATATCGTAATAAAAAACTTTTGATATATTGTAATAAAAAACTATTGAAACGTTTGTATATTAACGTCACATCATCAGAAAAGCTATTTATTGATATATTGTGATAGAAAATGATTCAACCATTTGCATATTTAACGTCACATCAGCAAAAAAAGATATTTGTGATATATTGTTAACCGGGTTGCTTTAAATCAAGTCATTAGTGAAATCTTGAATATGAACATAATGCGGTAATAGCATATAGTGACATGCATTATATAGTGTATACAGTGACAGACCTTATAATCAGTATATAATATATACCAATAAGAAATAAAATTACAACGCGTAAAGTACATACATTGTAAAATATCCAAAAAATATAAAAAAAATTCTTACCTGATAACCAGCTTTATCAGTCTGACCCCCTGCATTTGACGGAAATATGAAACCCACCACGAACCACACAAACACAATGAGCATCGTGAAGAGTACCAACATAATCGCCAGTTTTGATAGGCCGGTTTTAGCAGACAAACAGCTCAGCCAATCGGAAGTGAGACGATGATGAGTTGACTCGCTGGCTCTAATGTGGTCCATTCTATAGAGATCGTCTGATACGGATTTGTGAACTAGATCAAGATTTGTTTCAAGAAAACTGGATGTTTTATCAAGAGGCTCTGTAACAGAGAAAAAAATAGATTTTCTTGGAAAGGAACATCATTATATGATTATTCCGTAATAGAGAATTATTTAATGAAGAAATAAATGTGTTTGCATTAAAATTGGTTTAATATTCAAAAAAGCATCAACAAAACATTGATACACTGATACTGATTCAATGGATCCTTATTACTGCATCACTTTGTTAACAACAATGTTAATATAATAAGATATAATATGTTAATATACATTTCTAAGGATTATTTATATAAAACTTAATTCTATCAAAACACAATATCTATTATATAAAAGTAATAATTTCATTTACATCGCAATATTAAATTTGTTCATATTTGAATATGAACTAACATAACATTTGCACAAAAGATTATCTATCCAGTAACAGAAAATATAGTATTTAACTCAAATGATTAACATCGATTTCCCTTTTTTAATGAATTCAATAAAACCTGTAAACCATATTTATAATAAAATCAACGAAGACTGAAATAACATTACTACAAAAATGCACTTATAGTAAATAATCTTATTCCATAAAATAAATGCCAGCTTAAATAACCCTACTTACAAAATACATTAACTTAAAACTAGTACTTAAAATTCCATTCAAAAATCAATACAAGTTATACTAACCTGGTTTCATTTCTATCTCGTCGAACCCTCCCATAGGTCCTGCCCCACTGATCACCACAACCTGACCCCCGCTAGATTCTTGAGATGATGAAATGACGACAAAACTGTAGGAGGACACCTGATAGTTGATCGTATCCATCATGCAGTCCATCATTCGTTGAGGGTAATCAAAGAATTGAGAAGAAAATGAAAACATTGAGTCTTCATTCATGCTGTTCAGTAATTTAGACATCTGAGGTAGAAGAAAATGAAGAATACAGTATTGAATACACTTGCCAAATACATAATTGAATACGCTATTAGAATATATATTCTACTATTAGAATATATATTCTATTTAATAGTAGAATAGTATTAAGTAATATACTATTAGAACTTTAATACACTAATCAAATATACTACTTGAATGCACTGATTTAAACAGTCAATTTTGCTAATGCTAAGTTTAAAAGGACTTAATACCATCTTTGCATAGATTTTAAACCTAGTAATATATTGCAATATTCTACAAAAATCAATTAATTCTATACTAATTTATATATATTTTAGTACACCCTAAAAACAACAACAGAAATCGATATTTTAATTGAAAATATTTTGATCTACAATTCATTCGAAATTCATTTCATATAAGAATCACCAAACTTTTCAAATTTGCAGCAAAAATAATAAAAATCTACACAATTCACTGAATGAACAAAACTCTTAGCATAGTAAAAACCAATTACTTAAATCACAAATGTTATAAAGATCAGAAAAAAATAAGATGCTATTGCAGGAAACCTTTTCTCTCCTTTCCTTTACGCTTGTGACCTGATGTTTACAACCAAAGGCACAAGAGCTCGAATTATACATACCATAACTTTCACTACAGGCTACAAAGTATAAATAAGTAAATAATAAACAATTAGACCAATAAAAGTAACTATTATATTTTCGTGAAGTTGAAATATTCTAATATGATAACTGGAACTTTCATCTAACTGCATTGCATTCGATACTGATCAAATTTTGAATAAAATTTGAATTAATTTAGGCTTGATTTGTCATTATTAGATGCTTATAATAATTTATCACGCTCATTGCAGTTATCCGACAATGATAAAAAAGTATTCATATAAACAAAAAGTTCTGTTTTTTGCACGTTTACTGAGAAAAGATATACGAAAAAATATACAAGATATATGCAAGAAAGAGGCATATCTTATGCAGATGACCTTGTGTCATATATATACTGTTATAGGTATTGAGAAATCACAACATGTATGAAGATTCTACATACATTCTATAACATGCTGAACATTCTAAATTCAGGCATCATAATAGAGAAAAACTGAGTACTTGCTCTTAAATACTAAATCATAATTATCAAAACTCGGAGCGAAGTAATTATAGTGCCAGACTCGCAACTAACAGGTCCAGGGTTTGAATCTCACATGGCTTGCAATAAAACCATTTATAAAATTTCCTTAATTTTTACAATATATATATATATATATATTAAACATCATTCATAATATGCAGGCCGATTAACTTAGCAGTTTTTATTTTACTTATAAAATTATTTCCTCAAAAACTTAACATCTGCTGCAAAATTAACACAAAATACGCCAGCATTGCCCTATTAAAAGAATAACAAGTATACCAAACTGTTACGCTACTGACCATGTAAACATGAATCTCTCACATTCTCTACACTTAGATCTCCTCCAGTTATATAAGCCAACACAGACATCAGTCTACATCCTCTGAAACAGTATCCCCGCTCTTGATCCTAACGGTTAAATCAATACCTAATCCTTAATTCATTAAATATTACAATAAAAACATAAAATACATTTTTTGATCTAAATAGCTGAATAAAACAATTAACAAAATCAGAAAAATCACAAAAATAGTCTAAATTTCTAACCCTACTAATATATTGAATTAGCATTGAAATAGCAATGAATCGAATACGAAATACTTTACAACTGCACTCTCATACAAAGTCTTTTATTATGCAAAAAACAGAAATTTAAAGAAATTAGATAAAATTCAATATTTATAGATGAAGAGAATAAAGCATTATAATGGCAATTTTATGTCTTTTTTCTATTGTTGGACATTATTATTAAACAATAAAACTTATCTATTTGACTGTGTACGCAATCTTACCTGATAGGTAGCCTTGCAAGCGGTCTGACAAGACGAGGGATCCCCAGTGAGAGGGCTGTCAAAGCCCAGCGCTTTGATGTTAGGAAAAATTAGGCAAAGAACAACAAAAAATACAAAAGACTCCATTTTATAATTAGCCATTTTGATGTTTTTATATGTTAAAAAATTCTGAATAATGAAATACCAACAACAAGTCTGAAAAATAATCTGAAATGAATATAAATAAATCAAATAACAAATCTGAAAAATAATCTGAATAAACTAACTTTAAATCTGAAAGTAAATCTAACTTTCAATCTGAAAGTGAACAAAAAGCTAAATAAATAGAAGTAAATTTAGTTTTTAAATGTCAAATCAGCAACGTTCATCACAAGGCTTCACAAATATATGAGGAAAGTAAATATCATGAAGACATTAACTATGGTTAAACACACAGTATAAGAATTTTGATTCAATGAATAAAATGGAATTTTAACTGTTATTTGAGTAGAGACATCGTTGTATCCTTTTACATATGGTGCATAATGTACTTCATTATTTATTGTTGTTTTAAAGCCTATTTCTGATAGAACTGTAACTGTATTTAGAGTTTGTTTCACTGATTTACACTAATAACTTATAGTTTCATTGCTGTATGTTTAGTAAGATCAGTTAAGAAAGGTCTATATTATTCAGACTACTCAATAACTTAAAATAAAATGTATTCTCTAACTTTTAATGATATTATATGAATTATAATAATCATAACTCTGCATAAATTCTTTCTCTAAAACAAAAACTATTCATATGGCTTGTGAAATTACAACACTCTTTCATACATATTTGTAAATTTATTTATTCCGATAAAAAGCAATCATCGTTATCATCATTGATCTATATATTAAAAATGTTTGTTCGATGCTTAAATTGATTAAATAATAATAATACAAAACTATTGCACAAAATTTAATCGCTTTAACTAGATTGCTACATGATATAAATTTTAATTTTAAACTATCTTTAAACAATTCGCTTATATACATTATACAAGTCATACACAACTTCATATGCAAATAATGTAATGTAGAATTATTTCACAATTTAATATTTGATTGTAAACCATATATCTCTAATTCAATACAAAATAATGCAACATTATATACATGTATATCTATTTAAGTGTACTATTACTATATACATACAATTGTAACTAATTAAGCAATAGTGTGTAATATATGCAAATGAGAAATAAATAATTTTCATGCGTCTCAAAAATGATAAATTCCTGGATTAAATCTTATGTTATATTCATTGTGCAAAGATTTCAATAGTATAAAATATCTAAAGTTATCAAAATAAAGATATCTGATTCCTTCAGTACACAACTCACCCCCCCTC
>JAQIXG010000025.1:0-63517 GCA_034700105.1 Oconnorella tubifera
GAATTATGCGTCTCATGCGTGTCTGATATATGCACGATGCGCACAATTCGCGCATTAGGATTCCCCACACACCCCACCCTGCACGGGTCGTCCTCCGTCCCTCGCCCCAGGGGGCCAACGGGGGTCAAAATAGTGTCGTCCAAATCCGTCATGTTTAATAATAGATAAGATTATAGTAGGATTAGAAGATTGCGATAGTATCGTTCTTATTAGAATTATAAGTTACAGGAATTAGAAGAATTACTCAGTTTTTATTATTTTATTGTTTTATTACTTTAATAGTATGTTATTACCTGTAGGTTTTATTGGGTTATAATAAATAAGGCATTAAATTTGATTAGCATTAAGTTGAAGTTGATATCATTCGTTTAGTAATGACTGATATAATTCTATACCACTTTATAGATTAATTTATATAGTATTAACACATAATATTATTATTACGAAGTTAGATTAAATATTAATAGTAAAAAATAAATAAAGAGACTTTTATACATTTTTATTTATTTATTTAGATTTTTATTTATTTTTAGCCATTAGATAATAATGAATGTTCTGGTATTAAACAAAATTGTGCAATATTTACTCTCGACGACTTAAAATACTTAATTAGCATATTATTACTTAATAATTACCCATCTAAATGAGTAATTATATTAATTTGTTGTATAGTTTATAAAATTGCTCAACTTCATTTGTCTTAGACGAAATTTCATTAGAACACATTTTTTAACTGTTTTTATTTGATCAATTTACTCAATGTATGACATGAATTACAAATATTGTATTGCATTCCCTTCCTGGTTTGTCTAAAAAAACATGCTTGCAGGAGGTAGGGTGGGTAATTTTAAATGTAATTTTAAAAAAAATCGAAGTATTTTTACGCGTTAAAATCAGTATAGTGTATAAAGTTTTAGAAGCCATATTGACTGCGTTTAAATTTTTATATATTTTTTTAATTTAATTAAAATAATATTAATCTAAAATAAATTTAATTAATTAAGCGACTAATTAATTAATGATTATGTATTCGAAACATTGAAAGTAAAAATGTAGGTTTTATCTAGACCTTTATCAGTGTAAATTGATTATTTATATTTAGCTTTCTTGAATTGCATAAAAGGCGGCCCCGTCGCACGCGATAATATACTTTATAAGCATTTTTGAAGCGGTTATTATATTTTGATTGTTTCTTTATTTTAAATTGTAGAAATTATATAATATATGTTTATTTATTTTTTAGATTGAGAAATGTAAAATTTCTACTGAAAGCATTGGTCATCGGTCGACAACTTCTTATCCGTAACGAATCTTTTTACATATATGCTGTTATTTATTTTGCTAATTTTTGTATAGGCTATGTGTTAAAATACATTTCTGTATTAACATTTGAAATAGTAAATATTATGTTTGTGTCTTTTCAGATTGTGAATGTGCAGTGTGTGAAGAAACTTAAGAAAACTAAACTAAGCATGCGGAGTTCAGTAGGCCTGTACACTTTGTAAACTTTAAAGCATCTGTTGAACTTATTTGTACAGATGCATTAATTATAGTTATATATAGTTATATATTTTAGATTTATTCAAAATATTGTGTGTACTTTTGTTGTAGACTGGATATGCAGCTTTTAAAAGAAAAACGAGACATTAGATTGCATTGTCATATCTCTAAATTTTCTAAAATCTGTAAAATAATTTTTTTACATTATATTATATGCTATATAGTGTGTGTTGACAATTTTGTGTTTTAACATTTGAGATTGTAAATCTTGCGTTTCTTTTTGTTGCGGATTGTGACCATATTATGTCTGAAAGAAATATACTGTACACTACACCTTAATGTAGAATGCACTACAGCCTACGATATCTAATAACAAAAAATTCTTGACGGATAAGATGAAGTTATTTATTTAAATATGTTTTATACACTATGATATCTTAATTGCAAAATGTACATGTTATGCTTGTTTTTTTTACAGATTGTGAACAGGCAATGCTTAAAAGAAAAACTGAACAATAATAATAATAATAGTCAGCATCATCTAATAGGTTCAGTTATTTATTTATGTAGGCTATCTTTTATAGGCCTATATGAGCATATTCCCATGCAAAATGTATATATTATGTTTGTTTTTACAGGCTGTGCATAAGCAATGTGTGAAAGAAAACTGGACAACAGACTTCAGTAGGCCTGGGCTATAATACATCATTTAAGCATCCGATGGATATATTTTGTAGAATTTTTATATTTATTCAAAATATGAATATTATGTTTATTTCTGTTGTAGATTGTGAATATGCAGTGTTTGAAAGAGAACTCGACTTCATCTTCATATCGATAAATCACTAAAATAATCCTTTTACAGATATTAAAGCTATTATTTATTTTATGTCGGCTGTGTGTTATTAATATTTCTGTATTTAAATATTTGAAATTGTAAATATTGTGTTTGTTTCTTTACAGATTGTGACCGAACATTGTGTGAAAGAAGAACAGCGCTGCAGACTACATTAAATTTTAAAATGTAATATTTTGTTTACAGAAAGAAAGTTGTTTATTTAAATATCTTTATATGCTATGATGTGTTTAGTGTAAATAGTACATGCTGTACTATTTGTTGTACATTTGGTGGATATATGCAGTGTGTGAAGTAAAGACTGGACAATCATTCCCTTCATCCGATTGATTCATATAGTTGATGCAATTTAAGGTCTAGCAATGTCTAGATTCTAGAAATACCTAAGATGCATTTAAGTAATCTTTTTTTTTTTAATTAGTCAAGTAACATATTCTTTGTAATTTGTAGGCATTGCTTTCTATAGTTGCTTGTGGTTAGAATGAAGATGCTACTTCTTGAAGGATCTCTTTACAATCATCTCGGAACTTGCTCAACGTTGAAGCTATCTCCGGCATAATCTTGGTGTTAGTTTTTGAAATTAGTGTTGTGAATTGATCGTGTTATAAAACGCTTTAACACATCAATTTGTAACCTGTGCACATCCTAGATATTAAGATAAAAATTAGGTAGGCCTATAATTGGTGTGCACAGTCAGTAGGCAATAAATTAGCTGTGCACAGATCGAGGTAAGGTGTTTTTACCGTGCACAGCTATGCAATTAGGAAATATTTTTCAAAAACTACCGGTGGTAGTGGATGTTACGCTCGTTTTTTTTGATACACGCTATATTCCCTCGCTAAAAAGAGAAAAATTTACATTTTATAACAAAATAAAGCTTTTTCAATGAACCTGGTTTTAAAACAATTTTGCAAAAACTAACAAATATAACATTTAACCAAATATTTTGTAGCAAAGAATGAAATTATGAGAATTAAAAACAGAATAACATCCGGGCACCTGGACGTATGTTGACATTTTACAATTTGTTTACAAAATTAATTTTAATTTAAAATTATATAATGTATTTACTTAATGCCTAATTTTGGCGTGAAATTATTAATTGATTTTTTTTTTATTTTTACGATAATCTTAAGCTAAGATGATTTCTGTAATTAGAAATATGAATATTTGTAATGGATTAATATCGTAGTTTCTGTTAGTTTATTTTGTTTTATTTTCTAAATTACTGCAGTTAGGGCTTTATGACGGGGGAGGGGGGGGGGGGGAGGGAGGAATTTTTATAGTGTAAAGCTTACTACATACAAAATGTACTACTTGTTTTTGGTTTAATGTACAATTTTCAATTCAGATTGCAACAATTATGAAGTGTTATAATTACTGTAATTAGATGCATTAGTATGAGAAACTTCATTTACAACATTTGTCATTTGAATTGAATAGGTGAAGGGGGAAGCATGGGCAATTTTAAGTCCTACCACAGCGAGCATATTCTACGCGAAATGCCGCATCGAGTGTACGACCTTCATCTTGCTGTTAAGTCGAATAATCGCGAGGAAGTGCGGACCCTAGTGGCCCAGGGGGTCAATATAAACTTTCCCTTCTTTAATCCTTCCAATCTAAGCATTAAGGACGGCAACACTCCGCTCATTATTGCCGTGTCACTCAACTATACAGAGATAGTAGAGGTAGGCTGCTTGCAATGAGATCTTAAACATAAAATAATGAGAAATTTATGTAAATTGATAAGTCAATATTTTTTATTGTCTATTAATGCGCCTAACAATTATCTAAGTACTTTTATGAATTTCGTATAGTTTGCATCTCAGCTTCTTGTTTTTTGTATCATTTTGATTAGTTTTTTACATATATATATATTGTATATAAGTTTTCTATTTGATGTGTAGGTTTTACTGCGAGCTGGTGCCTATATAAATAAATGTGATAAGAACGGATGTACACCCGTCTATAAAGCTGCATTCCATGGACGCTCAACTCTCATTGAACTCTTATCTCGCGCCGGTAATCTTTTTTCTCGTTCTCATTTATTTTGACTTTAAAAGACATTGATTTTCATATAGTTGTACAATTATAGAAACCATTTGCATGAAATCGCAAATGGTTTCTAATAAATAGTAAGCGACTAACTTGCTGCACCCTTTAGTAAGGCGCAAAAATTGACAGCTACATCTGAGACATCGTTCTTATAATGCGGTAATCCAGACATTAAACGTAAATTGCTGCACCCTTTAGCAAGATTCCTAAATTGACAGCTACGTCGGAGACATCAGTCGTATAATATGATAATCCAGAATGAAACCTAAAACTTAACCTTAACCTGTCTAGTAAGCGATAGTCATTATTTAACGCGGGTTTTGTTTGGTTTAGGTGCTGATGTAAATTTAGCAGATTTTCAAGGTAAGACGCCGCTGTATATCTGCGTTAATAACGCTATTGTTCATCTGTCTCGGTCAGCGATACTGAAGCTATTAGCTGCTGGTGCCATTGTTGATAAGTTAGTTCTTCTTATCAATTCTTATTACTTGTTATATAATATACAAGAATATAGTTATCACTCTATCAATCATTTCGTGTTAGTAATTTAGTTGAATTGAAATTTTATTTGAATAATTGTATCATATAGAAATTTTTTAATCTATTCAGTTAATTTAATGGGATTCAAACTTAAGACTTTATGGTTCTTATTATAGTTCTTACTACAGTCGGCTTTGCTGCTTCCGATATATATCGTACAAATTCTAAAAACTAAATAAATAATTAAATATAAATATAAAAAATAAATATAAATTAATAAAAAACTAGAACTCGTCAATCCTTACTTTACTCATACCCTAACAAATTACCAGATGTGATAAATTGGGTCAAGCACCCGTTCATGTCGCCGCTCATTGGAAACTTGTCGACATCCTCTCCACACTAATCGCTGCCCGCAGCAATGTCAACATTGTAGACCAGCGCGGTCGCACCCCTCTCTACGTCTGCGTTAGCGCGCTAAGCACTAAGTTGTACGCGGAAGATTTGCGACACCAAATGCCATGTATTTTAACGTTGTGGCGCGCCGGTGCCGATATGCTCAATCTGACGGAGTGGCTGCTTCATAAGGGTCCGGGGATACCGGATGATTTGCTCAGCGACGCGCCGGATTTTATGGCCTGGTACCTGACGCAGGTTGATGTTTTTTATTTGAAGTTTTTGTTCAGTTTTTGATAGAAAATAGATTGATAGTAGGTTTGATTAATGGCATTATTGTTTTATAAAAATGACGGATCAGACGTAGTTGTCAGCTTAAGCGTTGTACTAAGGGGTGCAGCAAGTTAACTTTAATGTCTGGATTATTGTATTATATGAATGATGTCGAAGACATAGCTGTTGATTTAAGCGTGTTACTAAAGGGTGCAGCTAGTTACAGAAATAGTGAGCTATCGGGGATTTGAACATGAATCTGTCGCATCCGAGTCCAGCGCTCTAACCTCTTCTCTAACGAGCCTTGACTACATTTATATAGAGATTATATGAATATATTAAAATGTAATCTGATGGATTGTTAGATGGAAGTTTAACCCGTGTTTAATATTAAAGTTAAGTATAATTTTGTTTAATATGTAGGTTAAATTTAGCGTTTTCAACAGTTAAGTTGAACTATTTCAACACTTAAGCTATCTTTGTTTAACATTTAGGTTAAGTTTAACGTTATTTACCTTTAATATCAACTTACATTAACTATTACGTAAGTTGATAAATTAATTGTAAGATTGCTGGATTATCTTTTCTGGCTCAGATACGTCGGCCTATGACGCTAGCTAATATGTGTCGT
This sequence comes from Oconnorella tubifera, assembly GCA_034700105.1. Taxonomy (NCBI): domain Eukaryota; kingdom Metazoa; phylum Annelida; class Clitellata; order Enchytraeida; family Enchytraeidae; genus Oconnorella; species Oconnorella tubifera. The sequence goes on from JAQIXG010000025.1 coordinate 6,192, forward strand.
AAAGTAATACAGAAGCGCGTCTGCGCATCAGTACGACAGCGTTCTCATTTAGTTAAGATAGCGCGCAAACTTCCTATTCCTCTCTCGCTACAAGGCTACGTCTGTCGCAAAACTTTTTTCCGGGAAATTCACGAGTTTTACGACGCTAATACGAACGTTACGGAATACGACGCTACGAATAATTAGGGGGGGGGCGGGAGAAGTGGGCGGGGTTAGGGTTTCATTCCAGAGGTAGATAAAATAATGTGGAGAGAAATTTTGAAACGAATCCATTATTAGTGTTTTGAAACGAATCCATTATTAATTGTTTGGTATAGTTAGAAAATTGTATAAATGTTGAGTATTTTTGAAAACGAAATTTTTATTTGGTGGGGGGGGTTATGGATAACTGCAGAGAGATAGTTTAAGAACTTTATAAAGAGTATAGATTTTTTATTAGAGTACATTTTTATATTATTTCTGTTAATATTCTAAGTTTGAATTTAAATATAATTTCGATGTGAAGAAATTAAAGCGTGTGATGCGATTTCACGTAGGATATGAAGAAAATTACGTGATAAAGTTTAATCCTAGCATTTCGCTGGAGATTTCTGTATTTGGGAAGTTCTTTTAATAGTATTGAATTTATTTTACGCATTTTTGTTAAACCGTTTCATTTGCAACGCGAAGTCTTGTTGAATTTTTATTCTTGCACGATGTAGATGTTTTTAAATTTATTATATTTCTTGATTTATTTCATTGAGCCATGTAATCAGATTTCTAGCTTGCACTTTTAATTGTTATTCATAGGGAAGACTAGATTTTGGGTCTCACTGTAATCAATTTCATAAAAAATTTAGATTTATTAATTTATTCTACATTAAATGGTAGTATACCGCTTTAAAGTAAATTTAAAACAAACAGTTGCATTTATTATACGATATTTTTACGCATTTAATTGTTGATTTTAAAGCCTGTATTATGAAGTCGGTTTATCTTCCTAATATGAATATATTTTTACTTCATTTAACGATAAACTTTTGCGTGTGATTTTCGTTTATTAGAATCTAATTATATATATATCTTAAATTGTACATATTATGAACGTAATATTTGTACGATATATTTTTTCATTAATTGTTGCTATTTTATGATGCACATGTTATTATTCATCTTTTTCTTGTTCTGATAACAATGCACTCGTTTACTGCGAAAAGAATAAAAAGTGTTCTTTAATATCTCGTGCAGTTTAATTTTTATTAATTGTAAACTTTTTAAGAATCCAGTAAATCGTCCAATATGTCAATGTCCAATAGGTCAATCGTCCAATATGTCAATTGTCCAGTATGTCAATTGATCTAGTATGCCAATCGTCCATTGTGCCAATCAAGGTGTCGATAGTCCAATATGACATTCGTCCAATGTGTCAATTTATCCAGTATGCCAATTGTGCATTGTGTCAATATAGTGTGTCAATTATTCATCGGTGTCAATCGTCCAGTATCAAATGTCCAGTGTGTCAATCGTCCATCATATTGTAAAATTGCTGCATTTTTTCACTTTAAGGGTAAAATTATCTTCACTGGTGTAGTTCTGCTTTGAAGACGTCGCGCAAAGATCGATCACAGCCAATAAAATGTAAATATACTTTTATATTACTATCTTAATTCCTGACCCGCCCCTTTTCCCTCATTTGCATAATTAAACTCCGCCCCTTTCCCTTCATTTGCGTAATTAAACTCCGCCCCTTTCACTTTTGCAGTTAGATTTTATTGATTTGTTTACATTTTTGTAGAAGAATTTTGTTTATATGGGTAATAACACGCCCCTTATTTTTTGTTTCTTCTTAGACTCCTCCCCTTTGCCCCCTGTATTGAAACTCCGCCCACTTTTAGTAATTATTCATCTGTATTTTTGCTCATTTATGTAATATGCATATTATATTTTGAAAAGATTTAAAATATATTATATTTTGGTGTGTTGTATAATGTACAGTAATTGAACCTTGATTTTACTGATAAGAACTTTACTTAAAATTCTAATTAGCTTCTATTTGCAACGTTGCTGTGATTGTAAATCTTGATTTAATGTCTCATTATAATACATTATGTTTTTACGTTATATTATTCATCGAAGAAAAACTTTAGATATTAATGAAATAAATGATTTTTATTACGCTCAGAAAATGGAATCTAAGAATGCAACTTCTGGAGCTGTATTTGGGGGAATAGAAGGGTTTGTATTTTAAATGGATCAGTTTTTTGATAGTGGTGCTGAATCTAATTTAAAGTCTGAAATTATTGCTATTTTTATTATTTAGTGAATAGTCAATACTGAGTATATGTGCTGTTTTAAACAAATCACTTATTCCAGTAGATTATGTTAAAAATCTATGTCTAGCTGAACATGGAGAATTTTTTTGTAATAAAAGTTGTATTGGAGCTATATTTAAAATTAATATTAGGTATATACGTCTTAACATTGAGCAATATGTTAACGTATTTTTAATGCTTTACTACTAAGTATAGTATCTTTAATATTTGATTATTTGATTTTGAAAATATTTATATGTAGATACCTTTTTCATATATTTTTACTTATTAACTTTATACGTTTTTAAATATATCTAAGTCTTGTTTAAAATTTCTATTTCAGCGGCGCAACGCATTCCAAAGTTGTTCTTTTAGACTCACAGGGGCATTATATAGCGGAGGCTGAAATCCAGCAATGCACTAATCATTGGGTAATTGTGACTATCTTTCCTAATTGATCAAAAATCTTAACACAATAGTTTATCGCGGTATGTTGTAGATGCAGATTCTGTGAAGAGATTTTAAGAATAGATTAAATGCGTTTGATGATTATTGGAGGGATGGTTAGGGTTGCCTAATACTGGGTGTTTACAAGTTGATTATGACTTTCTTAACCATTATAAGAGTTAAGTTAATTGATGTCTAGAACAGTTTTAGATAGATAAAAAATAGAAACATGTTAAAAACTGAAAAAGATTATAAAGAGTAAAAAACGTGAATTTGAAAGTGAAAGAAGTTAGTGATAGAATTCTGTTGTTTAGATTTTTAAGTCAAATAGTGAAGAGATTAATAATTACTTAATGATTAATGCATTGCCGCGTTTTTAGTATTCCATATACTGGTTACGGACTTTTTTCATTATTCGCTATTTTAAAAATAAATTCTTATTAAACTAATGCTATCACATAACATTGTGTAAGCCAGGCGTTTCATTCGACTAGAGTTATGCTGCGTGTGCGTATAAATCATCCAGTATTTACTGCTGTTTACAAAAATCGTAAAAGTAAGAAATTATGTTGTGTATAAGCACAAAAATCATTTGATGCTGGTATCATATTACAATATTTATTTTTTATCTGCGTCTTTATATAACTTATTTATCATTGAGTTTGATAATCGCTTCTATTCTAATTGACAAAATTAGCTTTTTTGTTATTTGTTTATTTTGTTTATTTTGTGTATTTTGTTTATTTTGTTTATTTTAGCAAATAGGATTGGATGCATGCGCCAGGATAGTAAATGATTTGACTAATAGCGCGAAAGAAAAAGCTGGGATAAGTCTCAACACACCACTGGCTGCTTTAGTAAGTCTAATAATGGCCAGTTCCAAGGAAGCGTACATATGTACAGAATCCTTACAATGATTTTGCTTTAGTAGCGTGACGTTATTAAAACACGATGACTATAAAGTTAATCATTCAATGTGTGAATGACTGACTCGGTCATTCACTTATTGACTAATTATAGTCAATGTGTGAATGAACCAGTAAGTCATTCCCTCACTGACTACAAATATTTAATATCATTACTGTGTAACAAAATGTCAAAATTCTCATCAAAAAATTAATATAATTTATTAAATTTTTCATTACTAATTTGTTATGTATAAAACAATTTAAATATCGTAATTAAATGATCAAGCATTAAGGGAATCACTCTCAGGGTCTGTCACTGAGTGGCGCTGATAGCGCTGAAGCTTCAAGAAGCATCGAAGACAAACTAGCGAAAGATTACAGTCAACTAAGTCAACATTACAGCGTGTGTTGCGATACTGTAGGGTCTATTGCAACTGCCTTTCCTAATGGTAAGTATTTCCTGTTGATTTCAACTTTATATATTTTTAGTCACCACACAATAGCATAAAAGAGAATAAATTTAATGTTAAAAATGATAGAGAAATAAATTATTTCTATGATTTATTTTATTAAAAATAACGCAATTTGAGTTGTAAAAACTTTTCACACAGTTTACCTGTACTGTGTGAGTATCGGATAATGTTAATGTATCATATCTTGATCGCTGCCTTTACAATATGTGCTTTTTTGCATTTTTTCACACTATGAAACTTATCTTAATCAATATTTTCTTAGATAATAATGATTTAATTGCAAGAGAGTTATGCAAAGTATATTTTGAAACAAGTATAAGATAAATATATTTAAGAGAAGTATGTTTTGAAAGAATTAAGTATAAGGTAAGTATATGTAAGTAAGTATGTTTTATTGACAGGGGGGATAGTACTTATAGCGGGTACTGGATCTAACTGTCAGCTCATCAATCCTGATGGAGTCAAGTATCGCTGCGGGGGTTGGGGACATATGATGGGGGATGAGGGATCAGGTAAATTTTTGTAAATTATAAAATAGTCGGAAGTATTTAGGCTTGCTGCACCCTTTAGTAAAGAGCTTAATTTAGTTGCTATTAGAGCTTTTGTGTTTCTACGCTGTTTTGAATTAAAATCAAGCTGATTAATGCCGGTATGCAAGATCCAAAGATTTTTAATTATTTTTGCTAGCAAACATTTTTACCCTATTTATAGAAATTGACCCAATAACATTGTGATAAAATGACAACATTTCTATAAATAGGGTCAGAATGTTTGCTAGCAAAAATAATTAAAAATCTTTGGATCTTGCATACCGGCATAAGTCTAGCTATTTAATATTATTTGTTATTAAATGTATCATTTGCTACACCCTTTAGCATTACGAAAAATCTCTGTACTAACTCGTACTGCAAATGTATTAAACAAACTCGTGGATTTTATAAATGTTTATAATTAGCGCTGTTCTGTATTGATAGCATATTGGATCTCTCAGTATTGCTTAAAGACTGTGTTTGATACGATTGATAGACTCGTTGTATCATCATTTGATATCAGTGTTGCAAAGAATATCATGCTGAAACATTTCAATGTAGGCGCAATATTGTATAATCCTTTAATTAAAACCATTAGTAGCCTTATAGTTGTATAATCATACGTAAAGGCTCGTTAGAGAATCGGTTAGAGCGCTGAACTCAGACGCGATAGCTCCAGGTTCGAATCCCGGATAGATCACTATTTCTCTAACTCGCTGCACCCTTTAGTAAGACTCTTAAATTGACAACTACGTCTGAGACATCGTTCATTTAATACAATAATCCAGACGTTTGACGTAGCCTTATTCTGTTATTAAGCGAAAGCGCTTATAAACTGTTTAACATTTTGTTTTGAATGTTTTTAATTGAATTGAACAGGTTAAGGATCAATACGGAATGTTGCCTTATCTCTATAATGATTTCTCCAAAGCTTTTACTGCGAGAATGTGTAAGGAAATTGCTGCGGGTAATATAGAACTTTATTCTTCTCTTTCTCTTCTTGAATTTTAAATTTGTATTTTCTATATCGCACAATTTTATTTTTTATGAATGTTTAGATATTTTATTTCAAATTTTAATTATAGTACTTTTGTACTAGTACTTTTTGTACTAGTACAGGTGCTTGTGTACTTTATACTTTATACTTATCTATTGATTTTGTGTAGATCAGTATAAAATAAATGAGAATATTTTGTGCATATTTACAAGATCCATGATTCAGACATATATTATTAGTTAAGTTACGACGTAATCATAATTTTATTTCATTTTGTTTGATCGCGCTAGCTGCTCGTGATGGTGGCGATCCTTTATGTCGTCACGCGTTTTATCTTGCCGGCAAGCTTCTTGCCAACCACGTTCTTGCACTCTTGCCAGTTGCCGATCCGGTAGGAAGCGAAGAATTCTCAAATTAATTTCTCTATTACACCTTTAAGATTGTTGGTTAAATAGTGCTTTTTAATCCGGATTAATTTTTAACATTATTAATTTATTAGTGTTTTTTAAATTAATCGCGTATCTTTTTAAGCTTAAATTAATTATATTGATGTTATTTAAATGAAGTAATTGTTTGATATTTAGAGTCTGCTTAATAGAGCGGGTGGGGTACATATTGTATGCACCGGATCCGTTTTTAACAGCTGGGACTTGCTTCGTGATGGTTAGTATGCGGCTTTCTTCATTTAATATTACATATTTATACGCTTTACTGTATACATTTAATATCTGAATATATTTGTTTGTTATTCGTTTTATACTTTGGCACAATTTAGATTTACTTTTCAACGTTTTGATTTTGTTCCCGAAATTACTGCAACAGTTTTATTTTCGATATATATTTAAAATCAGCGTTTACAAAAGGGTACATTTTGACAAAAATCTAGAATTTTCTAGACATTGTTTGCATTAAATTCTAGGTTTCATAGATGGCATAAAGCCGAGAGAAGGAGATGACGTTAAACTGAAAGAGTTTACATTGCTGCGTTTAGTTAAGAATTCGACCTACGGGGCGGCTTACCTGGGGGCCAGATCAGCGGGGGTTACGTTGCCGGCTGATTATGCTGATAATGCACCGCTGCTGTATCATCACGTTCTTTGATTTTATCTAATTTGTATGCAATTAATATCTTAATGATTTATATCTTAGTTTATTTATGCGTTGCGTATGCATTCCGTATCATATATAATTTGTATCAGTAGCGTTTAATTATACAGTGTATGTATGTAGAAAGAGGAAGGGAAAGAAAAAGAAAATTTATAGTGGTTTTGTAGAGAATAAGTTTGAATAATAAAAATTCAGTTGACAAAACGTTAAAATTTGAATTAATATCTGAATATTAATTGAATATTAATTAATATCAGAATTTTAGTTTAAATTTGAGGTAAAGTAGATATTAAACAAGTTCTTGCTAGTCGATGAAATTTTATACGGACCATAAAATATTTTACTGATGTAGTTATTAGGCATTGTTATTTTATTATAAGCACATTGTTTTTGTGAATTTAAAGTTGTTATTTATCTGATTATTTGTAATGCGGTAGAGCTATATTTTTGATAAATTGTAATATACATGACATGTTTTATATTTATGACTTTTTATTATGCAATTTTGAACTTATAAAATTTGATTAATTGAAAATATATTTCGAGTAAATATTTGTTATATTTTGATTACAGTGATTATTTAAGTATTTTGTGATTTCGCTATTATGTCATTTTAAAGTAAGAATCAGTATCCTTACATCCCTTCTAATATTATGCAACAATTCACAATAAACACTTTTTTACAAGAGTATAATGTATCAGTTAAATAAATATTATAACTATTTAATTGTTGCAACATGCTAGCTTTTTACTGCATTTTTCAGTTATGAAGACATCTCAAATAACTTTAAATACCATAAATTTCAAAACAACAAATACCCAGTTTAAAAATATTTTACAGTTTAATAAAACTTCTCCGCTTTATCTGGCATTACACAATGTATTAGCTAGTATTTTCATTTAAAGCTATATACTATACAAGGGCAGACGACTTATGATATTTATATTAACAATTTTATGCTAGCAAATTTATTTCACAACACATTTAGCTGCACTTGTATATGGACTGACATTGAACATTAAGCACAATACTACTAACCTTTCTAAATATGCGATAACAAAGAAACGACAAAATATCATTTTTGAATAATTGACACATTAAGTCACTGTGTAGCGTTTTTAAATGCAGAATTGAGTTAAATAAAATATACATTAGGTAGTTATATGTGTATATTGTACTGGTTTCAAAATTTATCTGGTATTTTTCATTCTATTTATTCAGGCAGGTATGATGTATCTTAAAATAGGTAGTTTTGTACTTATAAAAATATATCCAAGTGCTGTGCATTTCATAAACATAGAACACATAGCGAAGTTTTTATGTTGATGCATAAAAGAATCAAATCATTACATGAATTAATCATCAAAAATAATTTAAAATTAAATCTGCTGCTGTCTTCTTCATTAAGATCATCGGAACAATGCAGCACATTTATTATTTACAATTCCGAGATCTCATAAAAGTTGTTGATACTTGATATTAAACTGAATCTCTATTGTTGTTTGACACATCAGAACAACCCTGACATATCAACGCTGACTATTTTTCTTATAAAGTTGCATTAGAATTGTAATTACGGTTTTAGCTTTCTATGTGTTAGTATTAGTAATTCTCATTTCGATTTATTAGGGTACATTTATTCAGGACTTAATCGTGTATTTTTAGGGGGGTTTGTTTTAGTTAGTAGCTGGTGGTTCGACTGCACCGCTCTCACTTTCAATGGGACTACTGAGAATAGGAGTGGGAGGGTTGGACGATCCACTGAGATTTGCTCGCTGGCATGCCGGTGTGTCATAATCCACCATGGACATGGAGCGTACACGGAGAGGTGGTGGCACAGTGCGCGATACGTTGTGCATTGGCAATGAGGAAACTGTATATGAAGAAAGAAAAGTTACAGAAAATATCATACAGAGATGCAGGATTGAGCAAAAAAGGTAATTTTTTGATGGAATATTATTAAATTCTTTGATTTTTAAATGTAACCTTATAAACACAAGTTTACAAAAAATTGCCCAATTAATAGATTAATAGAGTAAGAAAAGGTTTAATTATTAAACGCTTAGTTTAATACAGAATTTAGATCATTAATTTTAAGTTTCAACATGTAGACTTATAGGCTTTATAGCAGTTGTTAAAAATACTGTCGATAACATTCATTATTAATATCTAGGGTAGAAAATGAACGCACCGAGACCAAGACCTTGAAGAAAATACTGCAAACTTTCAGCTAGCTTGTCGGGCTAAAATAAAGAAAAGTAACGTATGTAATCAAAATAATGACGGAATAACAGAGTAAATAATGGGAATCTGAAAGATACTATTTTTATGAGCCTACAATAAAAATTCAAATCAAATCGCACAGCTATTAAACAAATAAAAATGATATTGTTTTGCTCTTCTCTGCGTTTATTAATCAAAGTTGTTTCAACTAAACCGGTTTGCTTTGAATTAAACAAAACTTTGATAAAATTTTGATAAACTAAGACGTTATTAACGTAAGCCTCTATTACTTTTTCTTCGAGAACGTTAGCGACTCCAGCAACTTCAATGAATTCTACTTTTCCCTTGTCATCACATGTTTTTAATATGGCCTGATGAAACGATCTAGTCGTAGCGTTAAACATCGACTTCTGACCAGTTATCAACAGAATTGGACATCTATACGACACAGAGCATAATTACAATAAACTGAATCCGATGTCAAAACCACTAGCACATTTATAGAATGGTCCTAGAATTATAGGCTTATTTCTAGAATATTAGTTTCTCTGTAATAATGTGATTTATAAATTTACTAACAAGAACAGCTAACTTTTAACCTGAATTTTGGATCATTAGTCCCTTTATAGTTAAATTGCATTAGCTTTCTTATATGAGATGTAATGATGAAAATTATAATTAATAGATGTAATTTAAAGACTGATGAAATTTTGTTACAATTATTATCTGTCGCCATGGCCCATGGGCCGATTGAAGTTACTTCAATAACTTACTTGAGTTTCTTTGTAGTGTCAGCAATATTTGTGCGTCTGAAAATACAACAGACACACCTAGTATCTTAAGTATTATAAAATGATTGCAAACATTTCGGTGCTTGAAAATTTATTTAAATCTGGAAATGTTTCAATACATTTTGTTGCAACGTATAATTTTCATTGAAGTTCTGATTATGATTTGTAATTAATATTTAATTTCAATGCAAATTCGTATGTAATGTTTAAACAGACCTAAGAAAAGTTTCAACAAATTTCTTGAGATTTTTTGGATTAGCTTTTGTGCGCAGCACTTCCTGATAAGTTTCCATCGCAGCTTTTAGTTGTTCCATGTCTTTAGCTTTTGAAAACTATTTCATAAAAGTGAAACAAATTCTCTAAAAACTAATTTGGTCAGAAATTAATTAATAAATAATTTAAACATATAAATTGACTGCATATTTAGCAAGATACTATATTCAATATGAAACGAATAAGTTAATTAAAACATTAGGACTTAAATCAAAAGCTGATTAAGAATTTAAGATTTAAAATGAGTAAGATAAAGATGAATAAGATCAAATAATATTTTCTACCTCTGTCTGTTATTTCAATCAACATCAAACGACAGCGAATGTGACAATATGAAACAGGCAACAAATTATACAGTTAAAAATGAAATAAATTCAGATGCAAAATAAAACCAATTGTATATGTAAATAAATTTAATGTATACATACATTTTGCTGTATATATAATTTTTATCAATAGCAATTGTTAAACGTGTCACTGAACATTATATACTGTACAATACACATAGCTGTTTGAAGGGCATATTATATTTAATTCAAAATCCTTATAACATATCTTTAGTATAGACTATATCTATTTAACTAAAAGTATTCATTTAAGAATTGTAAACAAACTACCGTTCCGAATCTATGTAGTATCAAATATGCTTCTGCTGATGGATTCATTCCGATTTGATCCAATTTCCAATTAATAACCTGCAGAAATAAATGAAAATAGAATTAATTACAGAGTTCCATTTATAGATTCGTTAACATTAGCTTTGCAGTTAAATTGTTCATGTATCATGTTACCAGTAGGGAAATTGTTTTGTACAAAGCGATTCAATTAAACTAAGCAATTAGCTCTTACATTCATATAATACATTCAACCAAATTGGCTTAGCCAATGCGGTTGAAAATGTGTCTTTTTGATTTTAAAAGCTTTTAAAATCTAAACAAAGAGTCGTCGCATGAAAATGAGCGCTATCTAAGACATGAAATTGCTTGGCATACAAATACCACTGCATTCTAGTATTTAAATTCTGACCTTATCTTTAAGAGAACCAAGAAATCCAGCAGTGGTACCAGTGCAATGCATTAGAACAACACCAAGAACGCGATCTATGTGAGCCATCTGTATAATAATAATGTGCATGTATAGTACACTATTTTATTTTATAGTATAATGTATTTATTTTATTTACTATATTTTATAATATAATTTATATATATATATATGAATTCATTACAAATGTGTTCATTTTACAACTGTGACTTGAGATTTGAACCCAGATTTGAACTCTCAGTAGAAATCTCAATTATTTCATTGAAATAATACAGAATAGTGAATCGTTAATAACTTGAATATTATTATTGTAACAGATTAGCTTATGAAATGATTTGACTTAAAAATGAAAGATAAATTGAATTATTAGGTGTACTTAGGGTTGCCAGGTGTCCGGTATTATACCGGACTGTCCGGTATTTGAGACAAATGTCCGGTATAAATATAGACCAAATACCGAACATGCAATTGTCCGGTATTTTCACTGCAAGCATAAGGGTTTTTTTATGTAATGCTAAATGTGTAAGTTTAGAGGTCAAATCTTTTGTGACGAATGTACTGGAAAATTTTGTGAAGAATGTACTGGAAAATGGAGTTTTTCATCGAAAAACTGAAAATTGACTATATTGATATACTATATGTGGAGATCAAAATATATATTTCAATAATTTTTGCACAATTTTCCAGTACATCTAATCATGTGTACTTGGAGGCACAAAAATGACTGGTAAGCTAAAAAAGGAAAAAAACAAGATAGTGACGTGGCAAGTTTACATGCAGATTAATGATTATCACAAGATATTATCATTGAGAATACAAATACGATCTGATCAGTAGTTACATAGAACGTTTTCTGATTTTATAGTTTCATTATTAATAATTATTATTTTCATTAATATATTAATTTAAAAATCTATTTTCTGCTCAAAAACTAATTTAAACTAAATCATTGAATGCATACGTTTTTCTACATTTAAACACTTCATTAATGAAATTGGCCATATTAAACTGTTGCTACTGGGTATTGAGTTGATTGCTGAAAACTCGAGTAACTCGAAGTGACTCTAAATGTGTCACTTGTGACTTTTAAATATTTAAAAGTTCTATCCATAACTTATTTAAGCATGCATTAAAAAAATATTTAAAAAATTAAATATCTATTTACATTTTAATCCCTAATATTGTTGCTGGGCAGATATTTCAAAATCGTTTAGGCCTATCTCACAAATGAAGCAATGTCTAAATTCATAATCTTCATAATATTAAGCTTGGTTAAATTAAAACTAAACATTTTTTATAAAAACTTCATTATTGTAAGACACATTGAGATATCAGCGTGAAATTTGGTAGTTAGATGTCAAATATTATTATCGTATATTAACGCTGACAACAAAATTAGATAATATATTAATTTTTCGTTTCGTTATAGCATATTCTATAGGCGCTTAAATTTTTGTAACACCTATTATGTATTTTTGGGCGCTTTTGACAACTAAGCCAAATGGGACGACATGTAGAATAATTATAATTATTACAATTTGTATTAAGAATACAAAATAAGATCTGATTACACTGAAAGTTTTTACCAATTGCTTATTAATTATAATTTAAAATATTTAATTTATATGAATTTCTCATTAGAAGACATGTTTTAGAATTTATAAATTAGTTTAGACTAATCTATTTTACGCTTTTAAACGACTATTTTAAACAGTGGCGACGACAGGGTGTCACCAGGGCGGGGGGGCTTCCTTCAAAAGTATGTGGCGACCTTTTTCATGTTATCACTCTATTTTTAGTTTCCTTATACAAAATTTTCACTAAATCGTCATTGGATTAGGGGGTCACATTGACTAGCACCATTAACACTACAAAAAATACAGTTTTACCTACAATGTTAGAATTCCATAACCCCCCCCCCACCATGGCTGCGCTACTAAATTTAAACTGATATTTTAGGATGTTTCACTGTCTTTAATAGTGTCCGGTATTTCCGAGACAACGAACTGGCAACCCTAGGTGTACTTACTGCAAATCTTGCCATAATATTGGCCCCTGCACCCTCACCAAAACAAACAACTTCTTTAATTCTGAAAAATAAAAATTTGACCAAAGAATTTGTAACACAATTTATATTGTGTTACAAATTGTGTCAATAACTTTGACACAATTTATTTGTAAAACACAGATTTAGCAATAGTGATAATAGAAAATGATGTTAATGGAAAATATGACAGTAAGCCTATTTAAAATAAATTATTCATCAAGGGGTAGGCTTAATCAGTTGATAAAATATAATAACAATAAGCATAATAGTAAAAATATCAATGAATTTGCGATATGACGACGATCAGTGCTTACTTGAGATGATCCAAAACATACACAAGATCTTCGCCAATTTTCTGCATCGTTGGAAAAACATAGCTGAAAATTTAAAACATTCCATTATCGATTGATCAGAATTGTCTATAATTTTGAGATGTAATTTCATTGTTTAGTTCATGGAATATAAAAATAATTGGCTAAATTCTATCAAAAAAAGTTACTTCAATTTCTGTTGATATCCAAATAGAATTTGATATATGTAACTTACATCGGCTTACAGCTCAAACAACATAAATGTCTAAATAAAAATATAGGTAAATTAAATCTTTTAAATATTATTGCAGACAGAACTTGAAGTCTTACTCGGGGGCAAGATCAGCAACTCCCTGGCCTTGGCCCGGGACATCAACGTGCAACCAAACAGTACGTTCTCTGATTCTTGTCATCCTCGGATGATCCACAAACGTCTGATACATTGTATCTAGTTCAACATAAATGATATTTAGAATTACTTCTCATAAAAAGCTCAAAATGATATTTAGAGTTTACTATGCATGATAAAGAGTTCAGAAATATTTTCCCCCGAGAGAAGAGGCAGATACAGTTATATGCTACCGTATTGCCAATATACGTTTAAAATTTGAAAGATTTTTTTATCATAATTTAACCCATAATTAAATTCACTTAATTACCGGGTAGCTAACATTGTTTTATTATTGCAAGATAACTAGAACGAGGCTTAAATTATTTTATATGCTAGAAGCCTAGAATTATTTATATTTTATCCATTATTTACAGTGTGTTAGTTTATAATGAAAATTTTAAAACAGTCTGTCGTCTGAAATCAAGATTGATTAACCGAATGCATCTTGTAATCGTAGGTTTAAATTGTGTCGTTAATTAATGGGTCTATGCCAGATAATTAACTAATAAGCATTTGTCTATTATAATATTGCATTTGTTGTGTAACTCTGCTTGCTGTGCTCAGTCTTGCTTCTAGATTCATGCGTTTTGTCTGTTTATTAATTAAAGTCACGAAATAGCGTCGCTTGCAGAATAGATAATCAGAGAGTTCTCTAAAGAACTGATGAAACAGCATTAAATCTTTATCAACATTACTGAGTTTTCTTGTTGTTAAAAGTAGGCCTTGCGCAAACTGTAGTATAGTAAATTAAATCCGCGCAAGGTTTAGAATTACAATGAAAAATAAATAGCTTTAGGTTAGCATAGGCCTACTTATATTCTGTCCTTACATCTATAATTATATCTATCAAAAACAGTCGCTGCAGTATAAGATTTATATTATAAATATTAACAAATAGGCATACTCACTAGAGCAATGGCATTGAATAAATTATAATGTCACTCGAGCGAATGATCAAAGTAATTTGAGATCAATTTTTGCGCACTCACTACAGTGTAAGACCTTACGTGCATTGTACTCGCGAAACATTCATTTCATTGTTCAAAGCTAATTAATTTAATTATAAATCACAGTTCAGTGCACATTCGTGCTAAAGTTTATAGCAATTTTATCAAGTAATGTCGACTGATAATTACGCTATACTGGAAAAAGAATAGGCCGATACATATTGACCTATAAAGATGATTGACTTTCAGTAAATGTACCAATAACACGACAGTATATTATTAGGATATTAAAACCATGTTTTGTATCGATAAGTTTCAGTATTACGGCTAATTTGTATTATTTTATAAATTATTATACATTTATTGCAAAATCATCAATCACACAAAGAAAATTATTAAATAATATCTTGAGTCTTAAGAAATACAAATATTTAGTGTAAATTAAAGTAATTTATAAGTAAAATTTATTATAGCCAAATCAAAGAGCGAAATATTTTATGTTTAATTTTAAATCATATAATATTATCTGGTATAGCTTACGATCACAACCAAGATCATGAACAGTCATAATAATAACTTCCTTTGTTGCTCGTGCACCCTGTCAAGTAATTAGAAATTATTGATAAAATATTAATATAGAGCAAATGTTAATTAATGAATCATAACATTTATTATATAATCTATATATGTAATAAATGATTTTAAATACAATCAACTTTGAATTGGAGTAAATAACTATCAAATTAACTAATTAACTAACAATTTAACTGATTAACTAACTGGACTAATTACTTATTGCCTACTCATGGGCGATTCTCGATTTTTGAGGAGTTGCTGTGGCAAACTGTAATAATATACAGCCTATTATAAACTTAATTATATAATTCAATTAAGCATACAATACGCAAATCCCATGCAATTTCGAACTCAAATACTAAAATCATCATCATTATATGAAAGAACTTTGACAGCCAGGAAAATACGAACAGTTTCTTTTTATTAACTCCACTTCGCGACCAAATATCTGAGATTATTCTTCGTTTCTGTAAGGCTTACTTTGTTAATTAGAGGAGCCGGCAAATTTACGAGTTGTGTCGACTTACTGGATACTGCAATGAGATCTAATTTTCTTTTATTTCGCCTTCGAGCTATTATTGATTTAATTCTATGAGAACAAGTCCACACAGTCCACTGTTTGTTGCGAAACGAATTGTATCCGAATGGATTTTGCAACAGAGCGCCGAGTGGATTTGAAACATAGGCTTTAGTTTAATTTAAAAGTAAATCATCCCCAAAAAATTACAAAGCCAGTTAATTAAATGATATTCGTGACTCAGCGAAGTGTACTATTTAAATTTTATACGAATCGACAAATAAAGATTAAATTTGCTATTTCATTGTAAACTATTCTACTCAAAGTAATTAAAATCATAAGAATTGTTGAAAAATTATTATGAATCTTCTTAACTGACACATTGTCTATCTTATCTTACGTTAATATTTAACATTACAACGAAGAAATATGATAAATATCAACGTTATGTCAATTTGAACAAATTTGTTTTCTCATGCCATCATACTTCTTCTGACCCCGCGACCGAGCTGCGTCCCATGACGATAATTTATCATCAACGAGAATGGAGACAGAGCATTAGACTCTCTCCCCTGCTCCACCCCCCCCCCTTCCCTCCCTCCTTCCTTCTCTCCTTTTCCCTCTCCCATCCACACCCTCTCCCTCACACACCCTCCCTCTCTTTCTATAGCAGTGACCGCTGCGTGAAAGCAGGATTGATGCGAGAAGTATGCAGAGGTAGTAGTAGCAATTTCTCACTTAATATTTCTTGAAACCAGTCGCGACATTAAACAGAGAAACAGTCACAGAGAGAGACGCTTTTACTCGTTGAACGCAACGCAGGTAGATCTTTATTATGCAAAAAACATGCATGGGGTCTATTTAATTTTATGTATGAATGGTCAATATCTGCATCCAGTTGAAGCAACGACTTTAAAATAAATGTAGCAATTTCTTATTTTTGAGATTTTTATCAGAAAATATAGAGAATTCTCCTGTTATTTCCTGTACAAATAACTCCAATCTGCGATTTATTTTTATTGAAATGAGCAATGATCCAAGATGTTGCCCTAAATCATGTTAAAGATGTAATAAAACTGACAAGAGTAAATCGCACAAGATCGTAATCTATTATAACCTGTAAGTAGACGTTGATTGGTCCAAGTTGAGGACACGTGATCTCGTGATGTTCTAATTTACTGAGATCCTTACTTGCCTGATCATTCTGTAAAAAGAAAAAATTCTATAATAAGCCTCAGCACAAAAATATAATTGCATAGCACTCGTTTCATCTATCAATTGTAATTATACATATATGCCTAAATCGATATAACATCGATGAAACATTAGAAATAAACTTTAGTTGTATAAAAATGATAGAAAATCTGCAGAGAATTGATTATATTCTGTTTGGTTACGGCCAAGTATAATAGTTATTATTCTGTATTATATTTAACTTTTGCATAAATATGATAAAAATGTGATGCATAAATTACTGCTTTTTAAAACACACGAATTTTAATGACAGTATAAAAACGGTTAAAGATAGTTTGAGCAATATGCAGTAAGTTAATAGTTTGAACAAATATGGCAAATAAAGAAAAAAATCGGCTGACAAACGTTAATTTTAATTTGCTATAAATATTCTTTTAGCAAAAATATACTTATTCTATGCAAAGATATGCGGTATACGTGAATAATACACATAAATGGTTATTCTAAGTATACAGCTAGTATACTACCCAATGTGCCCCGTATCAAATTTTGTCCAGTGTCTGAAATTTGTTTATTGCTGAAAGCATCGTTCGAGACTGCCAAATATTGATAAAATATTATCGATCATTTTACGCATGATTGATAAAGCGAATGGAATATTGTTTCATTAACAGAGTGCGGCAGCAGAATAAATTGATTAATAATTTATTTATTTGGATAATAATTTTACAGAAAAACGGTTACATTTGAGTGATTTAATATTTCAATGCGCTTTGATTTCAAAGTGTAGGGCTTATACTATGCAATTCATTCTATCATAAATACCTTTATAATTATACGATTGCAATTTAATTGACAAAGGGAGAAGATTTTTCTTTCATAAAAATTCATATATTTGCCCTTATGCATGATTAGAACCTTGTTTATGCATGTTTTTATTGAATACAAAAATAGAAACAGTATTCTTGCAGTATTATAACCTTATGCAAAAGGTCTCATTTTAGCGTTTAGTTTATTTGCTTTTACATGTAAACATGAGAAAACAAAATTAATCAACTTCTTTATTACAGAATTTCTTTATTTTCAAAATCTAATTGTTTATTACTGCTCACTGCAATGAAACCCTCGAGGCAGCAATTCAGTTTATCTTATCATTTAGCGTTCTTCTTTTTCGCTTAGTTTACTGCTCTCAGAAAATCATTTTCGTTGTCTTCAAATTTATGATTACAAAGTTGCAGAGAGTTTCGGTTGGGGCTTATTTTATCATTTTCTGATAAGAAAACTTAATAACAGTCCGGGGCTAATTTTAAAATAACTTTTTCAATTGATTTTCTAAGCTATTTTTACTTTACAGATACACTAAGATCGACGGTTAAAAAGTGTATAAATTATGGTTAAAACTGTATAAAAAGTGTAAAATTGTATTATTTGTCAATTTTTGCTTTAGTCTTAATTTTTTAAGATATCTAGACAGTATTAACTTATGCACGATAATTGTACTTGATAAAAATAAATCATTGTACAGTGTACAGTATAACAGACTTTACAGTTTATTGTATTGCTGTAGTTAATAATGAATAATCTTACTTGGAGTAATATTTTAAAAAATGAACCAATTTCTAATTAAATTATAAAACAGTTCAGTTAAATTAAAATTGAAAATGAATAATCTCTAATTATCTGCTTACCTGAAAGCTTAAATCTGTCATTTTTGCAATAAACTTATATAGCATCCAACAGACTGGTTATTCAAATTTATCAAAGAATAATAACGTTAAATAACTGCTAGAAACTGAATTTAAATATGTTTTAAATATTAACAAATGATATACTGTGTATTTTTCTGAAACTTTAACGTATTAAACTTTAATGTATATATCAACGAACTAGTCCGTAAGTATGAATAATTACAATAAACAAGTAATTATACAAGTACATATTGTTTAATGCTGTAATATAGTGTCTATTGTCATATCTTTAGCGTACAGATTCGAATTGTAAAAGCCCTTGCATATAATACCGTTCACGTACAATATTCGTCTCACAATTCTCGCTGTTTCCGCAGCTGAAACAGCTAAAAAGCAGTTTGCTAAATGGAAGCTGCTCAAGCTAAGCAGCTGTTCATTAATTGTATGTCATAGGACTGTCATGAATACATTGAATTCTTAAATACTAATTAAGCCTAATAAAATAACCAATTAGTAAACTGAAGCAATGAATTTGTTAGCGACAAATCGATTGAAATAAAACGTTAAAAACTAGACTATAGTTGATAACATTTTGCAGTGTTGAGATTTACTCTTAGAAAATGAAGCAGGTTTGATTTGAATTGAAATTTTTCAGCATTTTAGAAAGCTCTCGCGGTAGCTGCTAACATTTAGTGACAGAGATATTTTAAATATCCACCTGACAACAGCAGCAGTTGACTTATAAGCATAAATACTAAATCATTTTGTCTCTTGAAATTGTCTGAATCGTATTCAATTAAATCATTAAATGAATATATTATTCTAAAACCAATGTGAATAATTGTTGTTAATTCACGTGTTGTTACGAACAAAAAGTGAATTTTCACTTCATTTGCAAACGACGTTTTGAAATGCATAAACACGTACGATACGTAAGCATGTATAAAAAGGCTACTTACTGTAAATATGGGCTGTGTTCAATAGCTTTCGTGTATTAATTATATAGAAATCTATTTACGCTTTTACTTCAAATAAGCAACAAACAAAATATAATATAATTTATGCTTGCATGTATACATTAAATAATGGTATTCAGAAATCCAGAAAAAGATAAACGATCGCCCTTAAATGTTCGAATTGTTGTAACATATATAGTCTGTAAGTGGGTGACACCACGAGCTACCACACCGGGTAACACCAACCCTTGCGACGCCACTGGTAAAAACATTTATGCATAAAAATTAATATCAATTATTAATATTGCTACATGTAAAAGATGAGGTTAATTGGTATTGTATCTTACAGTTATAATTCAATGACTATTAGTTATGAATTTGCTGAATCACCAAACAAAAGTCTCATGGAATCTATCATATCATAGATTACTTCTATTTAGCATTCGGTAGGTTCGCGCAGGTTTGGAATTTCGATAGAATTGTAAAGAGTATTACAATATTGTTCATCGACGTTAGTTTTCAAATTGTAGAATTTAACGAAATTCTAAGATAGTCTAGTTATACTACTAAAGATTAATGTACCGAATGATCAAATTAAATTAGTGCGAGATGTAGCCTTTTAGAAGACAGACTGGTACGAAATACTTAATAACGCTAACATATATTCTTGGTTTTTATACTTTTTTTAGATATCTTTTTGTAAAATTGCAATAGTAAGCTAGATCTAGCAGACTCCGCAGTAGGCACATTATTATTACTACAGGCTTTCACAGTTTTTGCAAACATTGTAAAAAGACAGAAATACGTTGTGCACATTTTTTATGTATACGATAAGGTTATATATAGAAATATTTTACTGTGATGCTCTTATGCCGGTATGCAAGATCCAAAGATTTATACTTATGTTTGCTAGCAGACATATCTGACCTATTTATAGAAATTATGTCATTTTATCATAATGTTATTGGGATAAAATGACAAAATTTCTATAAATAGGTCAGAAATGTTTGCTAGCAGACATAATTAAAAATCTTTCGATCTTGCATACCGGCATTAGATGATAAAACAATTTAGCTAAAATTAAATTATTGTACAAAAATTAAAAATTACGACCCTGACGAGACTCGAACTCGCAATCTTCTGATTCGAAGTCAGACGCCTTATCCATTAGGCCACAGGGCCTCTTGTATTATCCGACCGGCTAAGTATTGGGTCGTGAGAGCTTCTTTCAAGTACTTGCCTTTGCAGAAGTTAGCTAAATATTTACTCGTGTCTTTCACCGAATACGTTTTGCGTAGAAAAAATTCAGCTATTTATTTTGCTATCAAATATCTTAGAACTAGGTTACTAAAGATCATTGTAAATTTAACTGCAAGCATTTCTGAAGAATCTTATCCACATATCATGATCATGTATAACTAATGCAAAGTGTAAAGGCTTACTAAGAGATTTTTCTAATGAAAATCTCATTCGTATTTGACTCAAATATTCAGTAATACTTTTCTTAATATGACTAGTATACAAATAATATATTCTTCTTTAATTCTACTTTAATAAATGCGTACGTATGCAATTCAAAAAATCACAAAAAAAATCATTCAGATTAATTCAATGTCATTTATTGTTCTAATCTTTTTTTTTATAAATTACAGCGATTGCAAGTTATTAGAATGTAAAACTAAAATGGTAAAAAACCGTCAAAAGTAAGATAGTATTTGAATTCGTAAATAGAGCCTAAAATATAATAACTGTAATGAATTTGCAGAAAGTGAGATTTATTTAAAATCACAACCTTTACCAAAACTGAGTGAAAATTCATTAAAATAGGCTGTGTTACAAGCTTAAAGCTGCGTGTGATTAACCTTCTGAGCCTACAATCTGGTTTATCTTTGTTCTAATAATATATGTTGATGATGCAATATTCATAACACTAAGATATCAGCTTGCCGCTTCAGATGATTTATGACAATATGTTTCTCTGTACAAAGTTAATGGGATTTGTACTAAAATTTAGTCCAAAGGAACAAAATCCAACAGCATGCCGTTATAATTACCGTAACATGAATCCTTATCAAGTTTAAAATTGGATTGAATAACAAACAGGTCTATTTGACTTACTTAATATTTAACTTTAAACTCAAAATCTATCATAAACTAATTCGATGTTAAGTAATCAATCTATTTGAATTTTCTCCCAAATAATAACATCTTGAAAGCGCGTCGAAAATCTCTATTAAAAATCGTATAAATGATCGGATTGAGCGCCGAATTGGCGTACCCCAGCCAAAAAATAACAGCGAATATCAGATTCGGTATATGAATATCCGCCAGCAGCGATATTGGATAGATAGAAAAAAATGGCAGCCAGCAACCGATAAACGACACCATAACGATTCCCAATACTACTGTTGCTCGTCTTTCCCTCGCCCGAGCCAACTTCCTCTTCGCTCTTTCTTGATCGTGTCGTCTCTTCGGAACAACGTTCAATTTGGAACTTTCCGATTTCAAGCGAATCCTTTCGCGAATTGTTTTCAACTGAGTTAAATCAAGAAATGAGATCCTAGTGAGTGACCTACTTTGAGAAGAAGCCAAAGTTTTGATGTCGTGTTGTTCGACTGATATTTCTGGACTTTGGCCATTTAGTGTTGAATCTTCGGCATTTGTTTCAATCTCGTGAAAGTCGCGATATTGCGCTGAGATATTTATACTTGTTGCGTTATCAGAAATACTGGGATCATCTTCAGATATGTAACATCTCATTGCTGACCGTTTTTTGTTATTAGAATTACAGTTTGATATCAATGATGAATTCTTACATTCTAAAGAGTTCACTTTCGCGTAAACATCACAAGGTTGGTGACAAATTTCGGCAGTTTTTTCTAACTTTAATAAAAAAATTGTCTGTAGCTCGTTTTTCGAGTCTTTTTCATCTTGGATTTGAAGTGGGAAGTTTAGATTATAACTGGTATGGTTAGTATGACGTGGTGAAGTGACGTTTTTCTCGTGACTTGAAGCTTCAGAACTTAGTTCGAGTGTCGGACTCATTCGACTCGTATCAATCTCGCCCATCTCGCTACTTGAAATATTATTCGAATTCTTAACTCCGCAGCTTGATACGTTCTTAATTTCTGATTTCACATTGTTTCCATTTGAAACTTTCTGATAAACCTTCAGATTCCTTCTGGCATGTTTTCTAGCCGCGGAATAAATCTTCAAATAAACGAGAATCATAATTATAAGCGGAAGATAAAATGAACCAATTGTTGAGTAGATCACATAGCCAGGTTCCTCACTAAGTGTACAAAGAGGATAAGGAAGATTCTTTGGCTGAGGTCGCTTCCAGCCGAACAAAGGTGGAAGACAGATGATCATCGAAATAAACCAGACAGTGGCGATCATCGACATCACCCTTCGTCTTGTCCTTTTTCTTGCATAGCTCGTCGCTCGCGTTATCGAGAGATATCGATCCAAACTGATAAGCACCAGATTAAAGATCGACGCAGTACATAGAAGTACATCGGTGGCAAGCCACAGCTCGCATAGGACATCACCAAATATCCAGTAGCCAATCAGCTCGTTGGATAAAGACAGAGGCATGATGAACAGTCCAACTAGGAGATCACTCAGAGCCAGAGAGGCTATGAACCAGTTCTGTAGTCCTTTAAGATTGCGGTCGAGAGCTATGGCGACGATGACGAGGACGTTGCCGATGACGATGACGAGCATGAGGAGAGTGACGATGATGGAAGAAATGATGATGCGTGCCCAGCTGTACTGGCTGGGGTAGGGGTGGTCGTGGAATGTGGATGTATTGGAGATTGTAGTCTGGTTAAAGGTTTCATTGTAAAGCGTAGAGTCGTCGTATAGAAAAGATTCTATTACATCAGAATCATATTCGACTGACATGGTGTAAGTTTACGATGGGTACGATATATGCAATTTTAAAAAACGCAATTGATGTTGTTTTAGAAGAATTAATCCAGTGTAGGTCAAATTTTGAAAGGCACTTTGAATCGATAGATCTAGATAGATAGAAAGTAATTTCTTTCTTCAAATAGATCAGTTTTTGTTCTTTCGTTTATCGTCTTAAGTATCTGCAAGTAAAAATTAATGTAGATTACTGTTAAGCTATATTTTGAAATCGCTTTTGAATTGATTATAGCAAGAATAATAAAGCATATTGTTCTGTTTTTAACTGTAACTCGCAAATGCATAAAAAGTGAAACGTATTATTTTAACATATATTGTATATATTGTTTTGTAGCACTACAATACGCGATAAATATTATTTCTTTTGTACATAACAAGACAAATAGTCTTATATCTTCATGGATATATTTGAGCTAATTATTGAACGAATGAAAATAACATATTAATAACAATTATAGTCTAATTCTAATGATAGTAATAATAAAACAACAATAATCGAGAGCGTATACATTTATCTTTTGTTTGCGTATTATAACGACAGCTGTTAATATATCCTCTGAATTTATATGAGCGAAATCGAATAACTGAGCAAACAAAACAATCAAAAAATTCCTAGTCAGCTTTGGGATCAATTTTCACAAAACATCAAGTTATTACACGAGTCAATGTAAAGCAAAATCTACGAATATATTTTTGAACCAATGAATAAAGAACATAATGTGAATCTTCGCTGATCTTTTTCGTTCTCTGCTCTCGCTATTTATATGCAGTTAATCGCATTTTTCTTACAATTTCAATGTAAACATGACTATTTTTAACCCAGAGTATGTTTTAATAATAAATAAAGTTACGGCTCGTTGCTGGAGCATATTGTTTAACTGTTTATATGCTTTTTACAGCGGCATTATTCATAAGACGGCAAATGTAACTTTGTAATTTAACAATCGGGCTTTTTGATAATATTCAACTTAGTTCATTTTACTGCTAATTTAAAAGTACAAACAAATTAAGTATGCTAACGAGAATATGTTAAAAATATATATTTATATCGAAGTGCAGTAACTGTAATGATCACTGTCTAATTACGGCATGAAAACCTGCAGCAATAACAAACACAGAAAAATATTTGACATACTTATGACATTATACGGTCAATATGAAAATAAGTTATTCTTGAACGATATATTTTACGATATAAATATCCAACTGAACTGTTTGTGATTTTTTATAGGCCTACGCATACTGTAATATATTATTTTGTTATTTCAAGTTGATAACTTACACAAAACATAACGACGAATTCTTCCATAATGACATTATAGCTATAGGGACTAATATAACAAAGAAAATAAATATTCTATTAGCTTTCTTATATAAGTTTTCAATACACAGAAGCTAACTGAAAGCTTACTGTAGATTAAGAGACGTTTGTTTATGAGTGGCGCTATAATGAGAAGACATAACTTAAAGACAATGTCATTTTGCATTAGGACTTGTCAAATTTATCATACGTTCAAAGCGGTCGCGTAACGCAACTGTATACGTCGTGCGACGCAATTATATACGTTAAGAATAACGCAACGAAATACATCGCAACAGTGTATTCAATAGTAAATATATACTAATATCTTCTATCTGTTGTTATTATTACTGAGAAATAATATAAAAAGATTTTTCTTAAACTCCAAATGTTTAATTACAGTTAAAGTATATTGAATTTCAACTAATAATATCATTGTCATTATTATCCAGTAAACACGCTGATGATTTTAATGACTGAACTATTAATACTTACCACAGCATTATGAAATTTGTACATGTTTATTATAAACAAGAATAATTAAAATCTCTCTGGCTCTTTTCCATACTAACCGAATACGCCTACGAATAAAAATGACGCAAATTATCCTTGCGAATATCGTCAACAGAAACAGTTAAATCCTGCATCAGTTCAAAATGAGCCTTAGTAAAGATTTTAATAGTTTTCGTCTGTTTTCAAATAGAGCAAAGTCTACTTTAGTAAAACAGTAATAATATAAATAAGCCTTTTACATTAACACTACTAACAGACACCAAAGTTTGCAATTGTCTATCTTTTACTGACCTTGCTCTACGACCAAAACCAGCATTAAAATAATGTAGTATCATAATAAAACGATTGGATTGCAATAACAAATGAAACAATTTTTAACTCCACAATGTATATTATTAAACCTTGTAACATGCGTCACACAGATAAAACTGTTTCTCAAAAAATCCATACGTAACGTTTTATTAAAAGCAATAAATAAAGATCAAAGTTAATTGTTTGTGACCTTTTTATGGTCCTAAATATATTGCTTAAAGATACAGTGTATATATAATTTATTTAAGTTATAGTTCGATTAGAAGTTTGAAAGTATACTATCGACAAGTGCTAAGTACATGTCAGCCCGTTTTTTAAATAAAAGTATCATTTGTAGGTTTAAGTCTCTATATATGACTTAAACATACAAATATCCATTACGTTATAATTAAGTAAAATTAATGTACAAAGTGGCCCAAAACAGTTAAATATAACCTTGAATAATAGTATACCTGAATTATAATGTTAAAACTAGGTCTTTATTTGATAATATAATATATGCCTTCATAATGATGAACCAACATCAATTGATTTCACGCAAATAAACTAAAACTAAACTCACTCGCTATAATATACTTTAAATCTATATCAAAAAGTAGAATTTGATATTATTTCTAAGCAATATTTTATATTACACTGAACTGCCAGTTTTTTGGCTCAACTTGTTGAATCAATCAACAACTCGCGAGTGCAAGTTTTAGTACCTAAATTTACAATACAATAGAAATGTGTGAATTGACGAATTAATATTTAACCATTATATTGCTTAATATGCGAATATAGAAACTTTATTAGTTCATTAGATATCAGTATTGCAGTTATTGTTACGATTATTTCTCTCTTCTTTTATACGAGAATTATTCTTTAAATAATTATTTTTATTAATTATTTTGTTGATTTTTTCTTATAATTTAGACCGCTTTTACTTTACGTCAACAAGAAAATGTAGTATATTGAGTTTCAACGCAACGTGAATATATTGAATTACGTAAACGTTATTCAAAACATGACAAATATCGCTAAAATTTAAGTACATAAGCCTCTATCTTTACAATTGAGAAACCGAACACGTTATTCTATTTAACGAAATAGTCAATTTAACTTACCGAAGATAGTATTTTATTGAATTAAAGAAAGTATTCTACTCTTTACTATTATTTTATTATTCTTCGCTTATTACTAACGTATTTTTTTTATTTTTTACATTTAATCCTAAAGCGCGGATCATGTGCATTCGTCACATAAGTACTTGCGTGCTTGCGTGTTGTCGCACTGTTGCGTCAATGTTAGCGCTTAGCGATAATTAAACTAATTGATGCGACGTCTGAGCCTTCTCTGCAGTCATGTTCTAAACCAATATACACTGTTCAATGTGTTCATGCTCAATTGTGTAAAGTTATTGTTCAAACGCTTCCTGTGTTTATATAACATTCAGTGATACCCGCGTGTTCATTATATCTGTTTTCATATTTTTCAAAGTTAACTAAATTACTGTTAATTACTGAATTGAAATTGCCACTATATGTAATTGAGTCGTAATTCCTAATTCTATAATATTGTAATAGTACTTTTAACGTTTTGCATAATATATTACAGTGCATTACAACAACAGTGATTACTATCATTAAAATATTTAACTCAAAGCAATATTTGAGTGTATACAGCTATGAAAGAAATCCATGAATAAAATCAATTCTAATCCCTTAATTTCAAATCCAAATATATAATAATTTTCTAATTTACATCATTTTCTCTAAAATTCATGCAACAACGCCTAACCCTAATAGTCAAATAAACTACATTTCAACATAAACAATCCAAACATTTATACAACAATAAATTCTTAATAAACAACAGCGCGAAAGATTTATATTCTTATAATAATTCTTTTATATTTCGATATAATTTTTCGCTAGAGTAAATATCTCGTAAATTTCGCCGCGATGTTATTATCAAGACCAGAAAAGCTGCTCCTATAGAAAGCGTCCCGAGAGAATAATTATACAACCTGACCCTTGCAACCTGATCCTTGCACTCTCGGAGTCTCACACCGGTCTCATGGCTGAAGGTTGCTGAAAAACTTCTGCAAAATATCTCACAGCGAGGGATCGAAGAATATTTTTATGCTTTGCATCGATGAAGAATTTTGATTAAAAAATAGAAATTGTAGTTTAAAGAACGCGTTTTAAAAAAGAAGATAAATAAATGATGTTTCTCACTATTGTGATTTAAGTCTGTATCACTTAAGTAGGCGACTAAAAAAAATTTTGCTTAAGGTAATGTTAAAAATTATCTAGCCTACTTATAATAAGTAATACTTTTTACGCAATATCGTAAGTAATACGTGCACATCAAATTGAAAGTATTATAGAATATATAGGCTATTTACTAATGGTATTAAAGAGATTCTATGAGTAAACTTTATAAATGTATGATATCAGAGAAAATCGATTACTAACAACGTATAATCTATATTTTTGATATACTGAATTAAATCCAGTTCAATCTAAATATAAAAATGACACTAACTCAATGAACAAATTCACAACATATATTACACGTTTCAAATATAAATTGAATACTAACAATGATTGAATAATGGACGAAGATTATAATCATAATCATCACGAAGATCGTAAACAACGCAAAGTTTACTACTTCGACGATAAAAGCATCGATTTCCTCCTTCTCATCACGAATGTCAAGAATGAATCCATCAGTCGTCGACTGTTTTTTGTCGCAAACTGCACCAGACATCCTAATTGCAAAGAGCCGAACACACATGGACAAGGATCTGGGCGGATTTGTTAACGGAAATGTCAGAACGGTTCCGCTGATCCGTTTAATGGATACGAATAAGTGATTGGAATCAATTTATTCGCATCATCGACTCATTTTGGGAAAAATTTAGTTATCGTTGATGAAGCGAGTAAAGTTCAAAGAAAAATATTGATTCTGCTCGTTTAGATTAGATTACGTTTTCGAAGTTTATGTTGGTAAATATGTTCAGTAAATTTGACAAACAATCAAATTACGCCAAGAGTAAAATGTTTTTTAATGCTTAGGATTAAGCAACTAGATTTAAGTAGACATTAGTTAGAAACTTTACTGTAAAAATACTCAATACCATTGTATTGTTGCTCACTCACGAAAAGATGTTATTATATTGAAATTAATTAGAATACCTTATTAGAATTAAGAATAAATATAATTAAGATTAAATAAACCGGATACAGCAATTGTGTCTAAAAAAACTAAGCCTACAGTTATTATAAGACGGTAACAATGCTGTAATGTAACCATATTACTGTAGCGGAAATTGTTAAAGTAGACAAAGTGTTACAACTACGAGACAAAATGATAGTATTTACAAGACCCTTGAGATATTACCACAATATTACTATTTTATCATACTGTCATTACATTGTATCCTAATAAGAATGCATAGTCATGAGTATGGATCATAGAGGCATAGTCCTAAATAGAACGATTATAATAAATCAATGAGAAAGCCGATGAAGCGCAAAGTGTACATCAATTCCCAAACTGACGTTTAGTTTCTTGATAACCTTCGATGCTAATCTCATAACGACGTGCTGGCAATATAAGTGTTCACTTAGAAGCTTCTCGATACTAAAACTTACTAAAAGTCGTATCATAGCTCAAAGTTAGGATGATTATTATAAGGACAAAACTCAAGCAGACTGCTGCTGTAAAAAGTTTAGTCCGATATTTGCTTCAATTTAAGTTGCAAGTTAATGTTCGATTAAAATAAAGCCAATTAAATTTACGTCTTAAATTAAAGTTTTATATGCGATGTAGTCTTACTAGGACCTATCTATAGAAACATCACAGTTCAACAAAGTCACACTTTTCTGCAACATAAGCCTAATAACAACATCCCAAAATATCATCTTTTATGCTTTTCAACAATGGAATCAAACACAACTCAAATTATGAACGTACTGGTAAAATTGGCCAAGATTTTTCTGGACAGATATAGCAAATATCGTTGTGTATTTTAACGCTGTTTACATAACGCTGTTTCGCGCGCTTTATTTCATATAATCGCTCGGCCGCGTTGACGGATACCCAGCGGATGCGCCTGACTCGCATGCTCGTTGTTTCCCCTTTGTTCCTAATTGAGTTGCACGTCGCGTGATCATCCGGTTCGCCCACAAATCAATCCGGCGTATCCTGTGACCAGACCGGTCGCGACCGGGTCCGTGTACCGGTTTATATAACAGTAAAGTCCGGTGACGGATCGTTCATTAGCGTCGTGACAAGAAGACACGTATATGATGTTGTCAAATGTTGCCCTTACTGGATGACAGTTGTTGAAATTAAGAATGCACTCATTTCTTGTCTGTTATATTATTTTTAGAAATTTTGCTAATAATTGTAATGTCTTTAAGTCTAATGTATATATAAGTTGTAACGTAAAGCATGACCCATATCTTTCAATATGAATGGATATTATTTGTTATTTATATATAACATTGTTTACATATAACATTTTTCATGCAATATTTGATAGCTTCATTACTTTTACCAAAAAAGACGAAACAAAATGTTTACCAATAATGCGTAGTTCTTAAACATTTAAATGATATAAGTCACTTTAGTTAACATAAATGATATTAGTTAAATTTACAATTAAACCGTCTTCACACATTAACTACTCTGCAGTATTTTTGTAACTTTTCTTATGTAAAGGAAATGTTCGTAAAGCGAAAATAAATCGTTAAATTAAACAAATACTGAGAAAAGTGAATTAACAGAAAAAAGATAAAGTATAAAGCCTTCCGTGCAGAATGATATGGTATACCTTATAACAAGAAGCGATCGAGAAAGATAATCTGAATTAATGACTCGAATAAACTCAATTATCAAATAAAAATTCTTACTGTATCTTCACGTATTCTGTGCTGTATGTATGGAAGCTCATTAATAATTACTTGATTGATTCTTGTTCAATTGCTTGTTATAAAATTGATTCTACATTGATACTATAATTGCATAAGAGTCTTGTAATTATAGTATTAAGCTTTTTGCAACTTAGGAATAATAATTGTATTACCCATAGTGAAAGAAAGTATCATCATTATTTTGATTATTAGATTCCTTAATACTCTTAAGTGTTAAATCTACAGTAATCAATATGCATCTGCAATGTTATTCAAATTAAGACGATTATATTTATAAATAAAGATATAATTATAGAGCATCCTATACAGTACAGTTTTATTCCCATAAAAGTTCCATTATAAGGTTTATTTCTTCATTCGCCATGATCTGTTCAATTTAGTTCTGTCGACAAACTGACATTCTTAAATAATTTAACGAATGAGTGGTTGATACGAAATAAAGAACGCTGAAGCGACGCGGGGATATCCGCCAAGAATCTATCCTTAAGATTAAGATAAAAAATCTACATTGCGTAATGATGCTGTAAAATACGCAGAATCATTAGAACTCGTGATAATTGACTTGTGTAAATTGAGGTTACGAGTGAAACTTCACGAAGATCTCTGCATGAAATGTATGCATACTTTCTGATGAAAATTATTGACTAGATAAGCATTAGGGTTCAGATTAGGGTTAGCCTTAAAAGTTTTGACTCTTAACTTAAAACTATTTAACCTAATAATAACACTGTAACGTGTTATATAAGCTTTATTAATGACAGCGATAATGTTGCGTATTGACGCGATAGTTAAAGAACAGCATGAAAGAAGAAAATAATTGTACATTCGCAGCGATTGTTCGCATAAACTACTTTACAATTAAAATAAACTAAAATATCAACTCAAATATGATGTTTTATTTGCAATGTCATATTATTTAATGAACAAGTCACAAATAGCTTATTCGCAACAGGTCGTCCAGGTTCATAACTAATTGAAATGACATGAAGAAGATAAATTACTCTGGTAAATTTCGAAGTAAACGATTAGTAAATTTCGAGGAAAATAAAAATATTGGATAAAGTGAATATTAATTAAATTAAACCTAACTGACAGAA
Source organism: Oconnorella tubifera (assembly GCA_034700105.1). Taxonomy (NCBI): domain Eukaryota; kingdom Metazoa; phylum Annelida; class Clitellata; order Enchytraeida; family Enchytraeidae; genus Oconnorella; species Oconnorella tubifera. Next base: position 37,984 of record JAQIXG010000025.1, read on the forward strand.
ATTTATATAAAGAAGCTCAACTTGCACGTGTGAAGATTTATATTTCAATATTGTACGTCATTTACCACACAAAATCTTGCAGTAACACGTAACTACCAATCATTCTAATCTCTTTCTTACGAAAATCTTGTCTAAAAATAACAAGGAGAATCGTATTTCTAGATTTTGCATCAAAATACAGTATTTAAATGTTGGTTATCTTGCGAACAAATTTAAAGTAATAGTTACAGCTAAATAAGATTTGACAACAAATTAGTCTGAAAGGGGAAAGAGAGACTCAAACCCCAAGATTTTTAATATGTTTTGGTCTTATTATTGAATTGTAAAGTATTTTAATCAATCAATACTTGCTCATGCTAAATTGTTAAAGAGATTACAAATGCATTCAAAATAGCACACATTGCTACATACGTGTGCAGTTGTGCTTTAATGCTGTTTCTAAAAATATTACGACTTGAATCATTAATTGTAGTAGATTGGTGTTGCTTATGAGTGACTAACTTATTATTTACATTAAAAACCTAAAAACCTAATATATGTCAACTGACCTACCAAATTTCCAGTTGGTAGGGCAGTTTGAAATCACTGTCCATTAAAATAATCAAAAGATTGCCAATTTCTGGTCATGCTTCCTAATAATACTCTAAACAATTATTGTAGAAAACATCAAGCCTTTGGTTGTTAGAGTCTCCTGCTAAAGCAGAAATAGAGATCATGCAATTAGTTTTAACCCGGTTTCATAGAATGAATATCAGTCTATTATTATTTAATATTATTTCAGATATAAAAGCAGATATAACAATGAAAAAGCGGCCTTTTCGTTTTGCTTTTGCGGCCTCTATTTTAACAGAAGTAAAATATGACAATTTCAAAGTTAATATAAAATCAACTTTATTCGAACAAAGCTGATTAAATCCTCTCTCTAAAGGTCTTTTCTGAATGAAGAAGCTATACTGCTACGATGAGATACTTCATAAACCTTGGTACACTATAGGTTTACTCTCAATTTTAAAGTTTTAAGCGAATAACTAATATAATATAGACCATATATTAATGTTGCATAAACTGTGTTTTTAAGAATTAACATTTATATTTAGACCTAATTCAATTGTTTTTATCTCTATAGATATATCAACTAGCCCATATATAGACGTACAAATTCTCTCGTGTAACCTACAGTTTTATTATAATAGATGTAGAAGATGTTACAAACTGTCATATCACTATAGGTTTAACTTCACTAGTGACACTGGGCTTGCTGTCTAACCAAGTTCTGGGTCAGATATGCTCCGCACCCTGGCATTGTCCTTGCACTGAAAACGTTCAAACTCTTCTCAAACGCAACGAAGATCCGCGCAGAATATCAGCCCGGATACAGGGGACGGCTAATCATATAAAACAAGCGACTGGGGCGCTTCTGAACAGGCTTGTATGAACTTTTTATATATTTGACAGTGATTGTTAGTCTGCGTGTTTCTTTTTATGATTGGAGTAATTTTAGACTTATAGGGTTAAGGTTACATAAGGTTACGTTTTACGTCTGGATTACCGTAAATAACGATGTCTCAGACGTAGCTGTCAATTTAAGAGTCTTACTAAAGGGTGCAGCTAGTTTGAGAAATAGTGAGTTATCCGGGATTTGAACCTGGACCTATCGGTTACGAATCCAACGCTCTAACCACTTCTCTAACGGGTTTGACCCGATGGATAGAATTATGGTTTTATTTTATCTTCTGTTTTGAATTTTACTTTAATATTATAGCATAATACAGTTTTAAACGTTAACAACAGAATAATGATGTAATTCTTGTTTTATCTTGGCAAAAAATACTTTTTTAATAAAAATTATATAACCGTATTTTTCATTTTTTATTGAAATTTCAATTTCTTCAATTAGTTTGAAATTATGGAGATTTCCTTAACTTTATTATACTCGGAGATCTCCTTTTGAAGTTTCCACTACGATGAGACTTAACTTTAATTTTAGAGAAACGAACGTTTTTCTGACATGCCACACGTGTGGAGCTTAGAAAACTGCACTGAAATTCGAGGAAACAGATGTCTGAGGGAGGTATTTAATGCGGGATGCAGACTGGACGGTGTTCCTCATGTCACAGACATCACCAGCTTGCAACAGGAATGGCAGAATACTAATCAAGTAAGTTACTAATGACAATTTTCTGGGGCAATTTTAAAATCCAGCATCTTATATCATTAGTTTGACATTTAAATTTGCATTAGAATTTCTTAATTAAAAATTATCATTATTAATGACATTACGTTTGTAAGTTTTATAATTGAAATAACCATTATGAATTATGTTTGTAGCAGTTTGATTGTAGCATTTTTCAATATTATAAACATTGTTAAATTATCTAAAATTTAACTTAATAATAATTTCATTATTACTAATCTCATATCACTAATATCTGAAATTGGCCTAATCACATAATGATCTATTTTCTACTCAGAGAGTTTCATTCGTACGACAAGCTCAGAATCTTCTATCGCGATTGGCCGCGTACATCGAACAAGCCCGTAAAGACGAGATCCGATTGATTGACGATCCAATCAAATCCCTCGCCAGTAACATGTCGCACATTGAGAGGCACGGGATCTACAAAATCCTTTGTGACCTGGGTCTGGCGATTCACGGATTTCACCCAATGTGGGACAACACCATACTGCCAAATATCATGATGATGGAATGTAAAGATTTGTCGCACGCACAAATTGACAATAGAAACTATATGGTCTTTTATTTACTGGAGAAACTATTGGAAAGAATAAGCAGCATGAAACTTTTAAAGAAAATAAAGAAGACAAAGGCGCAAAGGTACAGGAGAATGCCTAGGGGGCCGATTTTCTTGAGAATTTCGCAGTGAATGGAATTATTTTTAAGTTAATTTAAATCTAAATAAATCTAAATAGGATTGTAATATGGAAAAGTTTAAGATATTTTATATAGTAGGCATATGAAATAAAAATTGGTAAGAAAATTAATAAGATGTAAGAAAAAAGATGACTCATAATTGTGAAAGTTATTTTATTTGCAAATTACAAACGTATTAGTGTATACAGCAGCAGAAAATTCTCAAAAACTGAGTTTCATTTTTAACCAGATGTTATTAAATATATTATAATTGCTTTAATCTATAAAGTTAATTGCATCAAAATTAAATATAACAATTCGCCAATTCTAAACTTAAATGTAATATTAAATAAACCAAACAATAAGCAAGCAAGATCAGTATTCATTTCAATGATTCAGTACAGTATCTTTCGTTACATATATGTCTTCAGGTACTTCACAAAACCATTTATTTTAATTATAGCGCAATATATTATTATAAAAACCCATATAAAATATATTCACTTTACATTTATTTGTACTAATAGATGATATATATCTCATTCAAGAAGATAAAGCTCAAAATTGTCAACTTTCAATGCAAAAACTTAAATAATAAACTAACAATAACACGGAACCCTTAATTAAATATACATTATCGTCAATTTTATGCCTATTTTAATTACAACCGGAATCAGCCGGAATTCTGTTTAAAGTTTATAGTGTATCCTCCAGTGTTAGGATCTTGTTGCAGTTTAAAATTATCCGTAGAAAGACCAAAAGGTCGAAGACACAGATTTCCTAAGTCTTTCAGTTTACCTGCGCGCAATAAAAACACAGGTTACGAAACACTAACGAATAACTACGTTAAATGCCTCATGAAATTTCCTTCAAGAATCGTAACAAGAAAATACGAATCGAAATACTAATTCATTTCATATCAATTAAAAGAAATCAAAGTAATAATTTTGTTAGTTAAAAATTTCAATAAAAAAATTACTAAGTAGAAAATATATAACGTACTTATCATCTCATCTTTCATCTTTTCATTACGAACTTTAATCTGATCCGGCAATCTCTGCAAAAATAAATTATAAAAATGAAACCGCGTTAATCGTCAAACTCAATACTAGATTATAAGTAGCGAAACTGAGTACTTGTAAGCATGTACTTATTAAGATAATATCAAGCATTTACTTCAGAGATTACGTACAAATAAATTACATAAAAACTTGTTATAATATTGTAACTTGACAATCATTAAAATATTGTATCTTTACAATTATTGTAACATCAACTGACTGCCTCGTTAGACTATTTCTTAACATCACATCAGCACAAAGAGACTATTTAGTACTCAAAACTAAATTGAGATTTCATAAATCAGATGAAAAAACTTGACTCTGAACACAAAGATAAAATAACTGTAATAATAAATGAAAACTAAATAGTTTTGTGAATGACTACGCTGATAAAACAATTTTTTTAATACTACAACATATCTAGCTAGATTTTGACTCTAAAATCCTTGTTGTACACCTTACGAATCAAACGCTCCATGACTAAACATTGAACAGCGTACCATGCAAGCAGCACGCGCTTGATGCAGCCCAGGGTCTCTCTCTAACGCTTTCTGATAATCAGCGAGAGCTTCATCTAGCTTATCCGTTTTCTCGTAGAGCTCAGCGCGTCTAAGTAATGCTTTCATGTAGTCAGGATTGAGGTCAACTGCTTTACTGCAATCCTCAATAGCGTCGACATATTTCTCCTGAACAAACAGCATCTGGATAGAGATTTTGAAATCGTTTGTTTGTTGTTTAATGTCGCATCAGCGCAAAAAGACTATTTTGTGAACTGAATAAAAATTAAATAGAGAATAATTTATTTTAAAATCAGCTGGATATATAACTTGATAAATTTTAAATAATGAAATTTATAATAGAAGCATCACTTCACTTAATTAATTCAAATAGATTCAAATCATTTTGGGTAGCCATATAGTTTAGTCAATTATAATATCTTTAATGAATGCAATTTAAAGAGAAAACTACAGTATTATACTTTAATCACAAACAACAATGTAAATGATATACTACATAACTAGAGACAACTAGTCACTGATCTTATTATATCTTGCATGTCATTAGCAGAACTGCCACAACAATAAGATGACTTGTAATTCTATATAATTTTTTTCATCAATATCTTTACAAACTGGCCACAATACAGAAAAATCAATCAAAATTAGTGACTTCTAAAAATAACCTGTTGCATTTTGGCAGCAGATCTGTTAGCATAAAGTATCGCGCGATCCTCTTTGCTAGCGATAAGACACGACACCAACGCTTCAGTGTACAATGCGATGGCAGCCTGGTAGTCTGCTTGTTTGTATTGCTCGTTGCCCTTCTCTTTGAGTCTCCGTGATTCCTGTTTTCTTCGCTACAAAAAGTTATAAACGAATGGTATGCGGAAGTTTCGTCAAAGGACGATTCGTCAACGGACTGTTCGTTAAGGATATTTGTTAGGTTTAGGGCTAGGTTGAGGGTTAGAGTTAGGGTTAAGATTAGGATTAGAGTTAGGGTAGAGTTAGGGTACGATTAGGGGTTATAAGAATCGTCTACTATAAGAATAGTCCTTGACGAACAGTCCGTTGATGAATCGTCCTAGAACCAATAAAGATTTAAAATACAATTTTCTACTACATACCTGAGCGATATCAACAACATACTTGCTACACCCTTTAGTACAGAATATAATCAGTTTGCTAAGCCCTCAGAAAGATATAAATCATATTTGCTACACCCTTGAGTAAGGTATAGAACTACACCACTGACGTAGCCTCTCTATAACCAACCTATAATCCGATGTATTTTATATACGAGTATTGTATTTTAAATACATTATATATAAATCCAAATATATATTGAATACATTTTCATTGCCTCGGAGTTAAATAATAACTTGCAAAACATACAATAAAAGATCTAACTTCAATAAAACTTGAATAAAATATAATAAATATTTTGAATTCTTTGCCCATCATCCAAGATTTTACTTCTTTTTCTTCATCAGATAAAAGAGCTTCTGTAGCCATCATAGCTTCTTCATTTATTACATCCGCATCTTTCTCTCCCTCTCCCTCTTCCTCTCTTCTTGTTTCTTCTACTTCTTGCTCTTCGAGATCAAATTCCTCCTTCTTGGTACCGTCCGAAGCCTCCTTTCTGGGGATTCCAGAAGTTGCAACCCCCCGGCTATATTCCTCCCTCCCCCACCGCTCAAAAATTGGCTCCCATTTTGGGTTTACAAATTTGCGATCCCCCGATGGAATGTCGCGAGATGTCATATCTGTTTCCTTTATGTGAAGTCCCTCGAACGCGTCGACAAATTCTTCCGTTTCGGACGCGGTATCAGTCTCACTGTCGCAACTTTCAATGGTGACTTCATCTTTTTTCTGACGAGACGAGTCTATTTTATTACAAGAATTAGATGTTTGATCAGTCTCAGGTTTTGTGTCAGTTACAGAAATGTCGTTACTTGCTAAGGTAGCATCAGCTGAGAGGGAACAGGAAGTAACTTTGTCGTCTGATTCCATGGTAAGCAATTTCGACAGCTTCTGCAAGTAATAAAATGAATAACAATTATCTAAAATTTAGGCATGTTTATATCATTAGGTTCGATTTACGCCAATTCAATATATTGAATATCTATTGGATTCAGTTTAGTAATTAACATCATTATCTAAATAGATTATTATTAAAATTATAGTCAATTAATGTTAAATGTTAATAGTTTTAAAGTAATTTAGTATGATAAACCTGATATTAATTGTAGTATGATGAATTTATAAATTTACAGTAACAGATTTTACTAGTATTTTCTACAATACTTTTCATTTACGTCTACATTTTAAAATGAATATTTTTAAAATTTACGATTCAAAATAAAGCTAATTTATCGAAACTAATTTAACGAATAACATATAATAAACGAACGATTCGATCTATTCGATAAACTTTGTGAAATAAATGATTCTATTTATTGTGTATTCTATTTATTAATAGAATTTGCGCAAAAATGAAAATTTCTAAAAAAATTCTATTCTAAATTTGGACACCAAATTAAATTTTTATTTTGCGCCCCACCCCACCCCCTTCCCTCAAATTTCACGGTGCGTCTTATTATTAAAGTTTTATCATCTAGTTAGATAATTTAATTACATTTAGAACTTTATACGTCTTTTAAATTTATACGTCCATTGATTTTATTCACTATCTTTCTAAAATTCACGTCCTTGACTTATAAACAAAAAAGCATGTCATCCAGCGGGGGCTCCCCGGCCCATGACGAAATTGAGCCCCCTCAAATGGGTTTCCTTAAAAATGTTCCCAACCAAAAATTCAATTGGTATCAACTGATGGACCGGATGATCGGCGAGGGAAGGGGTCGGGGCAGGACGGAGCCGTTCGTGCCGTCCGGGGGCATCCAGCAGCCCTTGTCGTCGAGGGAAGAAGTTAGGGTTCAGAGAATGTTTGAAAGTTGCGTGTTTAAAACAAGCATGAGTTGTGTTATAGGTTAGATTTCCAAGTTATAATGATAAATGTTGATTTTTGTTAAGGTTTCTGAAATTTCTGGTTATGTTTTTATACGTTATTACAATTGGTCAAGTTGATGAGAGATAATCATTTATTAGACAGTTATCACTACAGTAGCATTTATAAGATTTTCTATTGTTAAATCTATAGGTTAATCATATCTTTTATATAATATTTGATTTTTTTATTTTATAGGTGGTGCAATGGGTGCAGCATTCGGTTTATTCACAGCCGGTATAGATCCAAACATCACCGGAACAGAGACCCCAACCGCACGACTCGTTCTACAAGAAATGAAATCGAGAACTATATCGTACGGGAAGAACTTCGCTTTGATTGGTGCAATGTTTGCGGGAACTGAATGTGTCATCGAATCGGTTGGTCATTTTTAAAAAGAGATGAATTTTTGTGCGTTATTCGTCATATTTTTCTATAATTGATTGATTGATTTAGTCGTTATTTAATTTCTACTTTTTTGTAATTAATTGTCAAAGTAATATTAGGTTATTGTGTAACTTTTATCTTTTCAAATAAAGTTTAGAGAAACTTATAAAACATTATATTTGTTATGTCACCGCAGTTTTATTTTTTACTTTATAATTTAAATTTTGTATTTGTTCTGTTTAGTACCGAGGGAAATCAGAATTAATAAATGGAACTGCTTCCGGTGGTATAGTGGGTGGAGTCATAGGCCTGAGAGGCAAGTCATTTTATATTACTAGTTATTTGTATCTATCTATTGAGTTCAATTTTTCCTGTCTATTTAAACATTTACTTCTACACAATAAAAAGGTGTCATTTTTCTAATTAATATAATGTTGTATTTTCAGCCGGTATTAAAGCTGGGATTCTCGGAGCTCTTGGTTTCGCTGCGTTTTCTACGGCAATTGATTATTATTTTAGGCATCATTAATATCAGTATAACCCAATGATCTTTTTATCTATATAATCTGTACTTTAAATTTTAATAAGGTGATAAGGCGCAATTTAGGTTTAAGATTCAGAGGTTTAAGGTTCGAATTCTGGTGATTTTCATTTTTCAATTTGGATTTTTTTATCATCAGCGAAATTATACTTATTTGATGTTATTAATCATGTCAAAAAGTGGATGAAATACTAATTGCGAATAATTTACAAGCCAAAGTTTATAGAGTTTAAATGACAGTTTTTAATAATGAAATTACAGTTCGTCACATTTATTACTTACTAAACAATTAATTTACAGGGTGCACCAGGAAAAGCTCTAGAATACGGTATTACTAAACCGCAATAGATATTTTTGTCATATTGTTGAAGATGAAATTGTTCTAGTTTTTAGACATCTAACTATCATATTTTACTTTGATGGGCTTATTTCTTTGGCGCACCCTATATAATATGAAGAAAAAAACCAACATACATTTCAATCAATTTAGTTTAGTTTGGACGTTTATAAAATGACAAAGATTTCATAATAGCTAACAAGATGTCCTACAGCAAGATGAGAATAGAAAATATTTTACAATTGAACCACCGTTAACATTTTACTAGCTTTACACAATTACAAGCGCATTGTTAATAGCATTCAGTATAATGCTGGCTAGAGTAACGTTAAGATACTTTAATAAAAATTAAAAATCAATGCAACAAAAAACAACGTAACAATATTAAAAATATTAAGTTGATTTTAATGAAATTGTATATTTTGTACAGAATTTATTACGACTGTAGGTTGGTTAGCTTCCTTTTAATGAATTTCTTTCGTATGAAAGTTGCAAGAATGAAAACTCTTATTGAATGCATTTATGCAAAATTTCAGTAAATATCTCTAGATAAATATTCTATCGGATTAATAACGGATCAATTACAACTTTCCTACGTAAAATCAAATAGTATAGAACCAATAGAAACAAACATTCATACATGAATTGAATGAATGTAGTTTTTTTTACAACAGTTCTTTAGTCACATTTGAAATGTAACAATTACTCTAAAAATACAACGAAACAAACCCCGTGTATAAAATCTTGACTTGTTAGAGATACAAAATCTTATTGAAGCAAGATAAAATAACGCTTAGTAACTTGTCAACAATTTTGATTAATCAACTTTAAAATACAAAATTTTCACGTTAAAATTTGACAGTATTTAATCACAGTTTGTTAGAAAAAATCAAAAAAATCTATAGCATCAATAAATGAAAGCTTTATTAAATACACCGAAATAATAACTGCAATGTTATCAGCTGCAATGTAAAAAATAAAAAAAGAAAAAAAAGTTGATAATCACTTGCAATTGCTGCCAGTAAGTTTATACTTTTATAACATAGAAACAAATCTGTATTTAAGTAAAACTATCAACACAAAAAATTCGCTAATACAAATACATTAAGTCACCGTTATATATTACGCACAACTTGGCAAAAAACTAGAAAAATCTACAAATTAGTAAGCTGAAAATAGCGATATAATATATTAGTCATCGTAATTTGTTAGAGATCACATTAATTACATAATTCAACGTAGGCAATAAAATATATTCGACTTCTTGATGAAATACTTACAATGGAAGCAGAAAAATTATTCTGTAAAATATATATCGTAATGTAGTTCCATTTAACCAAATCTTATCACAACCAAAATTTTATGTAAATTTGATCCCATCCCATCTTAAATTCATCCTTTTCCCTATAATTGCAATCTATTCAATTCACTTTAATCCAAATATTCAAGGATATCTTCTAGAATATTAGGATTATCTCACAAGAAAGTTTTGCCGTGTCAAATTTGTCAGTTTTTTAAACAAAGTCAAGACAACATTGAGAAGTAAATATAAAACAAAGGACGATGCACTGTCGCAGCAAATAGACCACAAAATCATGAATTGAAAAACGTCCAGGTAAGAATACTCAATTGGAACATTGATTAAACAACAGCCAATTCCAAATTGAATAGTCTAGTCAGTAACTGAATGTTTATTATTAATTAACATTTAGATACAATACAATGTAATGTTTCGTACTGAATATAACGTAGCCTACAACTTTCATACATGGTATTAACTCTTGATAAATAAACTTGCAATTAAAAATTAAGTGTTTAGAAATGATTTTCACAAGTTACCATAAAAGCGTTTATTAAATTTAAAAGACTAAAAATGATCCATTACTTAAAACTGGCATCAATAATAATAATAAAAATGTTCGATTTTTAAATATTAACCGACTACATGTAATTAACCGACTACATGTTCATTAAAAATAGTAAAATTTTAAATAAATATGTCAAGTTAATAGGTTCCCATTATTGTAATAAATTAAAAAGGTTAATTCGATTCTTTACACCATATTGGATATTTTTGTTTAATAATAAGCCACTAGGCTCTTCATTTTAATAATCTGTTACTCGACTTTTCCAATTTAGCCTCTCTCATTTATTTCATCTTCATGATTTAGTAATGCCTCTTTCTAAATGTTTCATGAAGCCATCGTTCTGCAAACAAAAACCGCAACCAATGGTAGACACCTTGACCAAAATAGACTCAATTCACTGGAATTAGAAGGTTACCCATACTCTCAATTTTAAATTTAAAAAAAGCATTTTCTTTTTAATTTCCCAACTACTGAACTAGCAAAGTATTTACTAAATAAATGAGCAAAGTACTTACTAAATGAATAGGATTAAGCCTGTGTCATCTCTTGGGCCTGTCTGTCTCTCAGTAAAATGGTTTCATCAAATATCAACTGTTTAAGTCGCTCCTTGGGAAGATCATCAAGTTCTGTCTCAAAGGTAAACGGCTCAGTGGCCACCGGCTGTAAATAAAAGTCACAAGTATTAGTTTAAATATAGATGAGTGGAAACGACTGATCAAATTGCAGAAGCTGCGAAAAAATTATAAAATATGAAAAAACTAAAGAATAAAAGATAACAGACTGAAAATTATTTTTAAAACTCATATTCTGCATTCTGCATTATGATATTGCATAAATTCAATGTTATATATTTAAAATTCTCTTCATGATTGAGACAAAAGCATAAAATACAAAATATAAAAACTGACAGAATGATAAACATACGATCACGGTAAACCTAATGCAATATGATGTTGCAATATGATGATATGAGGAACGTTATATAAAGTACCTCATCAGAAGGATCGTAGTACTGCTCCAAATAAGGATGAGCCAGAGCTTCCTCCACATTGATCCTTTTATGAGGATTGAACGCAAGCATTTTATCCAATAAATCCAAAGCTGCATAAAACAACAAGCAGTCAATTCTATAATTTAATAATTGCAGCTAATAAAGAACCAATATTTCCTAAAATTACCTCGTTATACTAAAATACTATTCTCTCATAAACTTTTAGAACATCTACAACAAAGTCACCAAATTAGAGTCCTTGCAAAAGGTTACAGAAAATTACACTTTTTTAGAATCGAGAAATAAATACATAAAATAAAATGATTAAGTTTGGTTTTTGATTTTTACCTTTAGGATCAGCAGTAGGGTATAACTTAGCCCAAGGAACTTTAGGCTTAATGGGCAGTGATTGAAGATATCCTCTTGCCTTTTAACAAATAGTATTAAAAAACTGATAATAATAATAATCAAGCAAGAAAATCATGCAAAAAATAACAAAATTTTTTTAAATTGCTTTCCATATAATTTTTTAATAACAAATAAAAAATGGCCCTTTGAAACTATTATAAAATTCTACAGAAAATTGTAAAATATATATACAGAGACCTTGTCATTAATGATGCAGTTCAAATCTTCCATTGAGGGGGAACCAAGAATTCCAAGAATGTGATTCAATTGATCAAGATCTTGAACAAGAATCGTTAATTTCATTTTTACAATTTCTTTTCATAAAAGGCATTTATTAAAAAAACAAAAATGAATATATTTAAGTACAATACAAAGCAAAAAAGGCAAATTTATATAATCTGTAAACTTTTGAAACCTATCCTGAACAAATTAACTTATAAGTTATAATTGTATTAGTTAGAAAAATTATGCAACACCTTTTTATAATGGTAATCATGCAAATATATACAAGTTTCCAAATATCAATCGAATCCTATCGAATCTTGGGGAGACATTGTAATTTGTCTAAAAAGAGCAGATCCTAATTTCAGATCATATAAAACAAAATATTAAATATATCGTTAAAGCTAATAGGATACAGTGTTTTCCAGGAAATATAGGTCTGTTTGAGAGCAGTTCAGCAAGAATGCAACCCACCGACCACACGTCAACTGAAAACTCGTTAAGAAATGCAACTTCTATAAAAATGATACTTTTAATACAAAATGATTATGCTTGATTAAAGTTATTGTTTTACACATGAAGTTAAATTACTTGTAGCAACTGGTTGTTAGCAAGTGAGTTCCAATAAATGCCATAATATAAATGCCATGTATTTGCCAATTTATGACAATATTTATTGTTTTTATCCATTATTCCTGACTATTACTAGTATTCAACTTAGATAATAAATTATTCATCAAAATTAATGCACAAGACATTATAATAATACTATATAGCGCCTACTGCAAATTGAACACTTGTGAGCTGATTTTTTCAGAAACCAAAATCTATTGAAATATTCTAAAGTTCTTGCTCGTAAGTATATATTAATAAGACAATTCTTTGAATATTATACTAATATCATAATTATAAAATGCCCTGCAAGTTGTACTAAATGAGGTAGGATACTGGCTTTGCTGTAGCCCTTAGAGTTAAGCATGATCTCAGGCGCTCTATACCATCTTGTAGCCACGTACTCTGTCAGGAATCCTGTGTGATCATGATTAGGATCCGCTACTCTCGCCAAGCCAAAGTCACATATCTGAAAAGTCAACAATTTTAAACTTTGTTTTTTTCCAAGTCTCAAAGCAAATGAAAGTTAATAGAAGAGTTTTGTCTACTCTTTCTCAAGGCTCAATGAAGATTCAAAAACAAAAGAAGTCAATTTTTAGTCCAGGGCGATAAAATCTCAACTTTACTATGTTATATTCTGCTAATATTTTAAAAAGTATTTATACAACACGAATGTTAATGCATATGCGAATTTAAAACTAGTTTTAAAGCTCTGCTCAGCAATATCAGAAACTCAACAGAATTAAAGATTTTAACACAAGTGTTAAACTTGCTAACTGCAAATATAAACATGTAAAAGTTAGCAAGAATGACACTTTAAAAGTATAAAAATGATCGCAAACCTTGAGATCGCAAGTGGTATTGAGCAGTAAGTTGCTTGGTTTCAGATCCCTATGTAAGACATTGGCCGAATGAATGTATTTAAGTCCTCGCAGTATCTGATAGAGAAAGTAGCAAATGTGATCGTTACTCAACTTCTGAGTCTTCAACAATTTATACATGTCAGTCTCCATTAGACATTGGACGATGTATCTGAGAGGGAAGAGTCAAGAATCAGCAACAAGATCATACAATAAACTAGATAGAACTAGATAGAAGACAAATGGAATCAAATATAGAAAAATTGATAAAAATGTAGTAGAAGGAAAGGATACACATCTTTGAATTCATCAATGGTAGCAGATCGAATGATATCTTGTATATTGATTATCTGAAAATCAATTGAACAATTCCATTGAAAATTATATCATATATATTTCATATTTATTATATAAACAAAATAACAAAAAACTTATTAAAATAAACCAATAAATAATTATTATCTCCACTATATATTAGTCTTATCAATTTAGCATTAAATTCAGTTCTCCGCAATTAGCAGCGGGATCGGGATTACAAAAATATAATTGAACGAAAATAGAAATTGATTTTTACATTTTCGTGTTTAAAACGAGTGAGAATTTTAATCTCCCTCAGTGTTCGCTGACAGTAAGTCTGATGCTCAAAAGGAGAAATTTTCTTGATGGCTATCTTCATCTTTGTGACATTGTCCGTTGCAGACCTAGAAACAATGAAAAATGAGTCATCTTAATTAATCCAAGGCATTCTCTCTGATAAGTATTATCTAAGAAAATGCGATTTATTTTTACGAAAGATAATTTATGAATATACGAAAAAGTATCACAAATAAGTAAATACGTTATACTTACACAACCATTCCATATGCTCCCTCTCCGATATACGCCAAATTTGTATAGCGTGGCCCCACATCGAATATCTAAACAGAAATTAATCAAAGAAATTGCATTGGTTAATTAAGCAAAACGCAGGATTAAAACATTCAATAGGCTGCAGAGCTAATCTGTCAATCAAGGCTAATGAAACCTAATGGGCGGGGTTACAAAACACTTAATCAGCTAAATGGGTGGGATCAAAACCTGTCAATCATCAACTAGCACTCTACCAATATGCCTAGAATCTATTAAATGGGCGTGGCCATTCTACTATAGAGAAATCAAGGCGGGACTAATTAATCACCAAATTTGTACTACATAATGAGATAAGATAAACTGAATAGAGATAATAATGATGAATTAACATTATTCCCAGTTCTTTAACCTGTTCTCTCACTATTTCCCCTGTGGTCCCTGACATTTTAACACACACTAATTCTACTCCACAAAATGAGCTAACTTCCTCAAGACGCCTTTAACTGAACCAATGGTGTTTTAAATAAGAGATAAATTCATTTCATTATTGGATGAAATATTTGGATATTGCTGGTTTTAGCCGAATGTTTTTCAGTTCGCTGAATACTATTGGTCGCAAACGGGCACTTGTCTATGACATCATTTGTTACTATTTATAGAAGTAGAACCGTTTAATTTCTCACCATCGGCTTGATTGTCATTTGTAGAATCTCGATTCTTTTTACTGCTACTATGTAATTTACTAATTTCTGAATGTAATTTTTTTTATATAATTTTTTCCTTTTGGCATACTTAGAAAAGAAATTGTTAAGCCCGTGTAAAAAAGATTGACTTTATTCATAAGCTTGCAGTGATTCTAAATGCTAAAGGTTAATAAGAAACTTGCAGATCATAATATTAATCTCTTATAGAATCTCAAAAACTAGTCGATTCATTTGTTTTAAAAAGATGCAAACTTCATTTCTTTTTTATAAGCAAATTTTTTAGAAAAAAATCTAGACTTATTAGCTCAAAATACAAAGGATTAATTTTTATATTCTATTATATTATAATCTAATATACAATAATAGTAACTGATTATTTGAATAATTATAACACGACACGCATTCAATTGAATAAGTAAACCACTATTAGTATCATGCATATTTTAATTATTACTAAATATTTTGTTGTTCAGTTTAATGTTTTATCGAAATTACGCTGCTAACAGCGGGAGTAATATTCTTCTTTGAAAATCTAGACAATCCGTCCTTGTGCAAGTCACCATTTCGCAATTCGTTTCGAGGCAAGCTATTATTGTTCAAATCTTTTCCTCGTTGTGATGCTCTGAAATAAACCCTACTTTCCAATTTCGTTACTCGCTGCGACGATCTAACATCCGGTACAGATCTATGCATATTATAAGATCTAAAAGTACTTAGATCTTGGTTGTTAATACGCCTGGATGATCCAGTATGATATGTTACTGGCAAACGCCTTAGATCAATAGGTCTAGTTAAATTTTCTGGTCTTGTTAAATGTGTGGAGGATCTAATGTGATGTGGCACTTCTGAGCGTGTGGATGCACGAGCAAATGCTTGCGGATCTCTTTGAGTTGTACGAAGGTCATGCATAGATGATCTCCTGAAACCATTGCGATCAACTTGACAGATATTCCAAGTATGAAGAGGAGCGGAATACAGCGCTGTTATTTTATATTGATCATTTTCTGTTACATGTTCATCTCGAAGATCTTTTTCTAATGTCGATCTTGCAATAGTGCCTTCAGAGTTTCTCCTAAGAGAATTATAACCAGGGTTTATCTGGTTGCCAGAGGCTGTCCTCGATCTATGGTAGCTGGACCTATATCGATGGCTGTCGGTAGGTTTGTGAGATTTGCGATGAACTGATCGTTGTGATTCGCGTAAAATATGAGAAACCGATTGACTAGTTTCACGTAATATCTGGGAGACTGATTCGCCTGTTTCACGCAGTATCTGAGAAGCTGTTTGATTGGCTTCTTTGATTGTCTCTGCATTTGATTGGCTGATGATGTGAGGTTTAGTTGGAACTAACTGGCCTGTGTCGAAACCGGAACGAACGTCATTCGGGTGGCCTTTAGTCTTTTCTTGTTGCTGCTTATACTGCAGATGCACCGACCCTTTAATCACAATCAAAAAATAAGTTATTCAAAGTCTCATATTTCTATTATTATTCTAATAAATGAATAGCATTGTATCGAAACCAGCTGTTATATACAAATAATAAAAAATTTAATCAGAATTCCAAAAAAATAGACTTAATAAAGTCTAATTAAACCTGTGTAATGATTGAAACTGTTTTAAAACGAATACAAAATTTTAAGTTTGAGCAAAAACAAATCATATTTCTTACGCGGATCAAGTCTGATTGTTGTAAAATTTGGATCATCAACTTCATTTTTCACATTATCTGGTAATCCCTTATCATTTTTTATCTCTCTTTCGGCCCTCTGAGATTTTCCGTATCCCCTTTTGGATTCAATTTTCTGCTCCTCATATAGCACTCCACCGTTGTTATAAGGTATCTCACCCAATGTATCGTCATCTGGTTGGAAATTATGCCCAGCATAATCCGCAGTGTAATGTCTATTTTCACGCATCTCACGACGCAATTTCTTCAGCTGATAAACCTTCGGTACTACTATTAAAAACAGCAATATGGTAGTGGTTGTGACGACCCCATACGCAATGCAAGGATCATTCCAATCCGAGTCGTTATAGAGAAATCCCAATAGGATCCACACGATCCAAACAGCTATCGTAAAACCTGACGCTATCCCGATGAATATTCCATCATGACTTGGATTGGATTTCTTTTTAAAATGAGTAAGAAATGAAAGAATTGCGCATAATATTATGAGTATCATGACGTAAATGAGGGACTGAACGTGTTGCGTGTACCCCGGGGAGCATATGTACCCATCAGAGTTGCTGATGCGTTCAGTAAGAGGAGCATCACGAATCAGCCACTGGATGTCAATGACCACCTGCACTGCCCAGATAAAAACCAACAGTGTGAATGAAAATATAACCGATACATTCCCACAGAGTATTATCAAGAGTTTAACGAGAAGAACGGCGAATGAACCCGCGTAGCAAACGCCAACGCAGAAGCGAATTATTCCACAAGTTGTGAAGTTTGGGTACGGTATGAACGCGAACATTGTAAGGTAAGAACAGAAGAGAAAGAAGATAAGAATTTGACCGAGCCATGTTGTTCGCCAGTCCTTCCACAGAGGTGTACCGTACAGGCGAAACAAGATAGCAATCTCAAGGGCTATGACAATGATGATCCCAATACTGGAGATGATGATCAAGGCAATGAGCCAGCCGTACCGACGAACTGGGGATTTCTGGGTGACATCTGGCCAGTCAGTTGAAGTCGGAGCAGTTAAGTCAAGAGGTAGAGTATTGGAGAATACTTCTTGTGATTGAATGACTTGCAGTGATATTAATAAAGGCGTCAAAGGAAGTAAGAGACTTTGAGACATTTAGTATTTTTATTTATATACAATTTTGTATTAGGTAGGCCTAAAGTATGCCATATTATAATAACTAATATGTTAGCAAATTCAGTGATATTTAAAATGAAAATAATTTAAAGGGTAGGGCCTACCGTGTGTATACTACAGTTTGTTATATTACACTAAATAGTTAAATTGAAAGTTAAACATTAATCCAAAGATACATTTTCATCGGCTAGGTTAAACATTATAATATTCGCTTCCATAGATTTAAAATTAAACATTATATTAAATTTTAAAAACACGCTAGCAATATAATGTCCACGACAATGCTTAGCGTTTAAAATATGGCAACGTCAACAGATATCTTTCAATCGCCTAGGCTAAATTCTGATATAATATCATGTAATATTATTGAATTATATTTGCCCGAGCATAAAAATATGACATACTTGTCATATATTTGAAAATAACATTCTTTATTGTAAAATACTCGGCCTAACTGAGCTAAACTTACAGCAGCATTGCACAATGCTTGAAGGACAATGAAACGTTCAGAACAATATTTTTATTTTGTTGTAACAACGTTTATGAGAAGAAAGTATATTTAAAAATATACTTTTAAAAAGCTCAAATTCGGAGACTAAACTTTAGTTTTCGCTAGTACTTGTATAAGATTATGATACTAAACTTTAGATTTATAAGTTTTATTACATTTGAGATGATTAGACGTATACAGAATAGCACTAAAAATTGTACAGATAGGCCTATAAAATGGTTCTTTATCTCTATTGAATTTTAACAACAATTTTTATCGGTTTCCTATTTTTCGTGACTCACCATCTTTACATTTAGCTACTTTATTATAAACTATACAGTATAATTATAAAGATACAGTGTTATTAAAATATTATCATCGAAATGCCCGTTTTTATCACAAACTCAAGCATAACTATACGGCATAAATTATAATGTATTTATTATATTCAGCCGTCAGTTCACGGTCTATAGCAAAACTGTCAGGTTGTCAAATAATAGTTGCATGTCTGAAAATAAGCGAGGATTCATAAAAATGATCGAATTGGGCTATAATAATAATAATAATAATCAAAACATTTAGTTTGTAAGTATATCGGAGGTATTTTTTCTTAAATTAAATACCGTATCCAAATTTGCAAGGCATTAATTATTTTGGATAATAATAGACTTAAATCTTATTTAATTAGTAAATTAATGATAAGCGAATCAATAAATTTTTTAATCAAAAGCAGTCTAACGATATATTAGTTATTAGAGTTATCGTTAACTGTTGGTTACTATATATTAACTTCATTAATTCCACAGATTTTTAAACACTTTGTATGTTTTAATAAAAGTTTGATATATTAATTAACACTGTCAATAAATCATTGAATTTACTTAGTTAAACGGATAAAATTAAATAGATTTACTTAATATACTAATGGAAAAGCTTCAAAAGCTTTAGAAAAATTAAGCAAGAGTCAAACATTTATTCTACATATTCTAGCATTGAATGAAATCGTATTTAATAAACATATAAATGCACATTTAGTGTATTTTCGCTGATATAAGAATAAAATGTAAAATACTTTTAAATCTGGAATGTTACATTATAACATTGCGTCTCACATTAATATATAATCATAATCTTTATCATTAATCACAGATATAGTTTATAATTGCTTGAATCATAAGGCACATAAAAGATTATCACGAATATCAGATCAATAATTCACATATCTTAGATATCAATGAATAAACAATTATGTATAGCAATCACATTATACTATAAAGGTTCCTGAAATAATGTAATTAAATATCAAAATCTTTTAAATTAAAATCTTTTAAGCGTATTTTAACTTTCCTTAACATCTAACTTAAAGTTAATATTTAATGCAAACTTATATTTAATATAAAGTTAATATTTAATATTTAGAATATACCCACAATCATATAAAAACAACAGTAAAAGCAACCCCAAATCATATAAAAAACCCAATAAAAATCCAGTTTATTTCGTGTGCGCGTATAATGCTATCGTCACAATAATCGTAACAAAAACGAAGAAAAAGAACATCAAGCGATCGATCACGAGAGCGAGACAGCGCCACTCGCTCGTCACCAGCTCATTATGCGAAGTAACGTGGTCCGGCTGATCCGCTTTAGCAGCCAGAAGGCGTAGATAGCGACGTATTTCATCGAGCGTCTTCTCCAGGGCCATCGCGTCATTCTTCGGGAGGGGATCGTTGGGCGCCCGGGGATCGGAGGAAGCCGTAGGGAAGCGATCTTGCAGCTCGCGGTGAGCTTCGTGCTCCTCAGCCGCGCGATCCAAAGACACGGGAATATATTTCTGAGTTTTGACGCAGAGGATTCCACTGACGGGACCCAACAGCAGCTGGAAATAAAGAAATTTGAATTTTGATAGCGAAATTTAGAGTGTGGCACACGATATATATTGTAATGTAAATAGTATTATGGAGGTGTATATATAGTGTAATAAGGTGTTTCAAAATGATTTTTTAAGTGGCAAAATATTGACATTCTATTATTTTCTTTGCGATATAAGTTATATAATATCAGTGATTTCATAAATCACTGATTTAAGAAATCACTCTATTTCTATCATATTATTTAATATTAAAGTTTATTTAGTGTCACATACGTTGCGATAAATGCTACAAAAAAACCATTTTATAGCAATTCTAGTTGCAACAAGTAATAATAACGAGTCAAAATGACGATAAAAAGTTATAAATTTAAATGTTAGAAAAGTTATGATTTAAATACTGTCAAAATTGAACATAATACTAAACGCTACTCACCCATCTTAACCAGCCAGAGACCGGTGTTCGTCTGGAGTCGCGATAATGAAAGTTAAATGTAACGAGAGACATTGCTATCGTTATGATCAGAAAGACCATGTTAAAAGCCAAATACGAGGCTAAAATATTACAACAATAAAATTCTTTGTTTTTAACGAAAAATACAAAATATGCTAAACTTTTATTTTTTAAAGAAATGTGAGAACTTCTACAAATATACAATTTAACAATTAACACATAATAAACATTATCTACTAATAACAGAATCATTTTTGGTGTACAAGAAAACAATTATAACTATTTATCAAAGTAACAAAAGTTTCGGAAGAAAACTACATATTGTTTTAAAAAATGTTACAAAACAAGAATATATGCAATTTAGAACAATCGTTAATTTTCTAAATAATCAGAAATGTAAATAAATTGTAAATTACAATATTTAAAAATTTTACGAAGCGCCTAAACAAATAAACGGAGTACAACTAAGGTCATAAATTCAATCAATCTACAACTAATCGAATAGATGCCCTCTATCTGATTAAATTGATAGAAAAAGGGGTGTTAATAATAACAAGAGTCAAAGATAGCTTATTATTATTTACTTTCTACTGAATGTTGTATTACTTCTGGTATTAATTAATGACATTATAATAAAAAGGTTTCTTATGTAAGATGTAACGCATTGCACAGAATTTAATCTTAGAATGTAGTAAATAAAATAAATTATAATGTCTCACCAACTACAGGTAGTGTACCGAGATCAGTTGGTAAATAAGACTCGAGCAGAATGAGCAGCAAAACGATGCAAACCAGTATACCAGATGCTTTAAAATATCGAAGATAACTTAATTAGTACATAAAATATAATTCACACTGTGCCTACTTTAAGCAATTTAAACATTTTCTAATTGCTATGCTTATCTTATGCTATGCCTTATTCGATTAAGCAAACTCATAGCTCAAATATTTATAAAATACACATCATATAAAATATAAAGCAACATGTAATTTACCCACCTAACATAAGCCTCTGATTCGTCTCTTGCGGCACCCAATACAGCAACAACGTGAGAATAGCCAACAATATCGTCGGATAAACCAACATATATTTATAATAACCCGTAGTGCGTTTTATCCTAACGCTATACACCGCAAACGAATAAGAAGCTCTCCCGTCTGAATAATCGTACATCTCTGCTCTGTAATCTATCACGTCCCATTCGCTGCCGTCGTAATAAAACTGTGCGTTGAGGGAAGGAGGAAGAATGATATTAACGGACGCTTTATCGTAAGTCCAAGTCCCGAGAGCCTGGGTGCAATTCTGGGTGTCATAAGGAAAGAGAGTGAGATCGAGTTTGCAGTAGCTGCGAAGTCGCGCATGGGGAATCCAGGTGACGTTACCGGAGTAGTCGACGATAGCGAGTTTGTCATGAACGTATTCGAATGATTCGGCAGCGCTGGGAAAGAATAAGGGAAAAGATTTAGCGAGTTAAACTATATGAATTATTTAGTTTTAAATTATACTGATTATCAATTTCAGCAGAAAAAGGTTTTAATTGATGACCGTATAAAAAATAAAATAACTGCAAAAGTGATTGTTATCAGTACTGTTTTTAACAAAAAAATCTACTCTTTTACTGGTATTAGGCAGAAATGAAGTACATAAAACATAAATAGACAGTAAATAGAAAATATTTCTACTTGTTATATAAGACAATGTTTGGGGTCCAAATTTGGTCAATTGGCATTCGTATTTCCTTAACGTCTCCATAATCAGCAGGTTTCCACTGTAATTGAACATCCTTCCATGTCTGAAATAAAAAATAAACTTTATAAAATGATTTTTAATTATAAATATTACTGAAATATTACTGATAGAGATTCTACATATAATGAAAATAACATTTTCGCTAAATTTGTTTCAATTACAATACAAATTTAAAATCGCCAGAAACAGATTCAGAAAATTAAAAATTTAATTAGGATAACCTGCTTAATCCAATTATCAGTTGTTAGAACGCCAGTCTTTTCATTCTGCAAACAATTGTAAATTAATATAAATTAATATATTATAAAATAAACAATTTATAAAAAATATTGTATCGATTAGATCTTAATGACTATAGTATTAGTTATCAGTCACCCAGCAGCTAACTTTTACAATACTGTCATGTATTTATATAAAAGCAGCATAGTCTTACTAATAAATTTTTATATCAGACAAGTACATTGTAATATTTTCTTCTAAAATAAGCAAATAAATTATTTAACCGATTTTTATTTATGAAAATGTATCCAACCAGATCAGTGATAGTAAGAAGCTGATTGCTGAGGATTACATCAACTGCAGTCGATGCATTATTAACAGGGCGAACGCTGGGATCATAATCGCTCATCAAACATTTCATTAGCCTCTTCTCGTGGGCTATAAACTGTAGCGATCCGGTCGAACCACAGGTATCGTTAGCAGCAAAAACTACAACAAAATAACCAATATTATTTTCATATCACCTCTTTATGTACTGTTATTTAGGCTGCTGCATTTGCAAGAAGGCTGAAAAATGCCCAAAAGACACGTATAGGTAACCTGAGATTATTGAAGTTAAAGTATATTCAAATATAATTTTAAATCATCGAGTTTTATTAGCACAACTTGAATTCAAATTTTCCATAATACTTAAAAGTGACACAAATCAATACATATGTCACTAACAACTGTAATGCCTACATGCACTATCATGCGTTCATTAATTGTATTGGTTCACTACAGGCTATGTAACACCAGGCAATGATAATTGCTTATAATTATTTACAACATGACAGCAATAAACATCGCTATTCTAATGCAATCTAGTTCATTCTAATTATAATTTATAAGGTTAACTTTAAACTCACTTGAAACATGCCTTCCCCCACCTCCCATCAAATAAATAATCTGAGTAAAGCAATGTCATGTAATGTACACTTGGTGTACACTGTATAACTATAATACCAGTATAATTACTTACTTATAATTATAAAGACATAGGCCTAATGCAATATTGTTCTAAATACATCGCAGCAGATCGATTTAATTCAAAATATTGTTACAACAAACACATTATTAGAACATTGTATTTTTGTTATAGTAGACTTCAATAACACGTTACTAAAATCTTAATATTGATTTATAAGTTACATCTTCAATTTTTCTTATCATGATAGCCGGATAGGCAGTAAAACTGATTACTAATCTCATATTATAATAGTCATTTACTATTAAAATTTAGTTAATAATTTAAAATGAGGCTACAGCATATATGCTACAGGCTTATTTACAGCTGAACATTTTTTATCATAAATAAGCGAGTTGGGTCAATAATAAGAGTAGGCTTATCTTACCTGAGTGTGAGACATATAATACAAATAGAGGCAGAAACAATAATGCCTTTAGTGATGACATTTTGCGTGTAAATGCCTGAATTTTTTGTCTATAGCTATAAGCGATATCCTATCATCAATACACTACAGTATAATCTATTATAATAGGTCTATAAAAAGTTATTGTGCAGATATTTAAAGCCTATACGAACACTTTATTCGTCGTCTGAAATATTGTATTGTATTATATACAATCCAGTTGACTATAATAATTGTATGTTATTTGACACTGCATGCTTGTGCGGCCTGTACTAAAATACAAGGTCTCTACTACTTCAGTTACAAGCCAACGTCTGTTGAGTTTGTTGTTAGTCACTTGTAATTTAGAGACTTTACGAGTGGATATGCCTTGGCAAAGCTATCGAAAACGTATGTTGAGTAGAAACCAATCGTTGTCGTTGTTAGAAGTCGTTTTTACTTAAAATATTCTTGTTTGATTGCTGAAAAAGTCAACGTCAGGGTGTCATAATCATATTAATCAGCCACTTGTATCGTTGTGCATATCTAATTCTGTCACGTAAAATAGCTTATATAAGATTGCATAGTTTTTTAAACCAATTTAAGACATGTAATCATTTTAAAAATTCACTCTAACAAAATCTAGCATGGTTTTAATCTTTTGCTATTTCATTTGATTTAGATGTTAGATGCTAAAAGTCCTCAGAATCATTAGTTAAAGACTAAGTTAAATAACTCGGATTATAATACTGGCTCTGTTAATTTAATCTAAGGTGAATAATTTAGTCTTAAGTTTTGGATGCCAAATTTTGCTTTTTGTCGGCTGGTGCGGGGGTTGGTCACCCCTGGGCAACGTCTTGACTTTCAAACTATGCCTCGTTTAAAATTTTATATAATTTGACGCGTGTTAAAAATCGATTAGTACTTGTTAAATATTTATTTAAGAGTACTAACAATGTTGTCTTATTAAATTTGCTGTTTGTAGAAGTAACGGTTATAAGTAGAATAATTATGTAACAGATCGTGAACAAGGGTCAACATGATCAGAATCAAGTCAACTTTTTAGTAATAGACTTATAGATTCGCTATCATGGGACAAACTTATACTAACGTTTATTCAAATATGTTAGCACATAACACTCGAGTATTAACTTACTGAAATCAGCATAAAACAGAATAGGATCTAGCGTTACAAATGTTTATTTTTTTATAGAAAAATCTATTTATTAATTAAAATTGTTTTTTTGTAATGTATAACTATTATATTGACGAATTAAAAAATCGCCTTTTAATGTGTAACTATTCGAATGACAC
>JAQIXG010000026.1:0-63059 GCA_034700105.1 Oconnorella tubifera
AGAGTGCTTAAGGTTTTATATATCTTATGTATATACGCATATATGCATATAAATATATATACATATGTATACTTATGTATAAGAATATATATTAAGTATATATGTATACACCTGAATGCGTATAACAATAAATAATCATCATATACATCATTATTATCTATCAACAACAGATTATATAGTATCAAAATTGTACTGCAATAAATACACTCCAAATGCTCAGACATACATAAACTACAGTTTTACGCTTGTCTATAGTTTCACGCACAAAACTATACAGTCCCTTAATGTCTGCAATACAATATAAACTATTACAATCACACCAACTACAAACTACAAACCTTATAATAAAAACTGTACAAGATTTTCTAAACTACATAATTTTTCCTATTCTAGTCAAAAACATTACAACTCTTCTATTTGCATGCCTTTACAATATCATTCTTCAAAAATCATACGGAATCGTATTTCAAATAAATTTATCATCGTTTAAGAGATATATTATTCACACATGATTAATATTAACCTCTCACTCTTGCACTGGCACAACATTCAAGAACGTGTAACAAGATTTCCCCCAGCATCCAACTCTACCATTGTTTCTAAATCAAACTATTTCAAACGCCAACAATCCAATCTTATATAATCTACTTAAACTACTGTTCATTACGACACAGAACTGTATAAAAATAACAGAACAAGTAAATTCAATGCTGCCTATATATTTATTCCTTATCAAAAAGAGAAACTAGTCATAATCAACTGGCCGGCATTTTATCCTTAAATTAAAAAACCACAATTTCCTAAACTTTAGCTGCCGATTACGCGATCCAAAACAAATAACTTAAAAAATAAAATTTGATTTTTTCTTTTTACGCTTCTTTCGCTGTCCTCCCCCGACACCTCCCCCATACCCCCTCTTCCAGGGCGAATCCCCCATCTCCCCCTTCCCATCAATCTCCCACAAATCTACCAACCGTACCAACTCCCTAACCAGCCTACCTGCGTTAATTGTATCCGGAATCGTTTGTACGTCCGATACTCTCCTACACCAAACACCCAACGCTTCTCTCAAACTACGCCCGGCGTTTACTAAATACTTCGGCGCAGCGGTGTTATCAATCCAGTGTTTATTCAGCGCCTGAAAGATGTGTTCCCCCACGTACCAATGCAATGTCTCAAAGTTTGGGAAGAAGTATTTTGCAGGGGTGCCAGTTCGGAGTTCCATTGCGTAGATATTCAGTTGCGACTCTGCATTGAACGAGTGGAGAAAGTTTCCGCCGAATACGATAGAGTCTACCGGGGTAAGAACGGCGTGAATCCAACCACTTGGTAGGAAAACTGTCTGGCCTTCAGTTAACTCGCATCTGGTAAAAGAATTTTATTGGAAATTTAGTATATGTTTAGCTTTATTACACAAGGAATTGAAATCTCTGAGTTTAATTAAAAATTTTACTATTTTAAATTCTAATTTAAATTAGAAACAATGTATAAGTACCCAACAGGTATTAATAATTAGAATAATATTTCAAATTATATTCCATTCTAAATAAAGAATCTAAAACTTTACGAATAACTAGACTACAATATAAGACTGTACTAATAATTATAATATTTCAAATTATATTTGATTCTAACTAAACAATAAAGACTTTATAACATAAACTTGAGTAAAAAAAACCAACTAGTAAATAACCTTATATGTTATTACGTAAATACGATACAAAAAAAAGCATTTATATCATCTATATTACCATTTAAAAATCTATATTATACATTAACAAAACTGCAAAATAAGTGTTAACACATAATACTACAAAGCTATCAAAACATTAAAACATCACCAGTAAAACTGAATAAAATAAAACTTTGTTTTACTAAAATTATTAAAAGTACATAAAAGCGAGTAAAAACTGTCGCACCTATAACAAGCATCATCTATGAGATCAACCAGGAATGTACTACTCTGCGTCGACGACTGATACCATTCCTCAAACCTCTCCAGGTTCTCCCTCGTCGGTCTAATTAAATAAAACACTTTCCCTCCCCTCAGTACATGGTACCAAACTGAAGTTCCCCCAAAATCCACGTGGAAATCCGTATAGGAATTTTCCACACTCATCAGGCAGTATTTCTGTACTTCCGGTCGAACGAATGTCGCAAATTCCGGAATTCTTTTCGTATTAATCGCGGGCCAGTGATTATCGACCCAACTGCATGCTTTCACAACAGCGGGGGGGTCAACTAGGTTACTCATTTGCGTGTTGCTGAATTCTAAACTGATAAGATTCAGAGATATTTTACGCGTTTCACGCGGCGCGCTGAAGTAGTCAACCCATTCGCGCAGGAGCATTTTACGTTCGCTTTGCTGCGCGACATCGATAACATCAATCTCGCGCATGGAACCCACTAACTCCTCGATGCGTTGGAGGGTTATGGAATGGTCAGGGATGGTGATGTCCAACCCGTCCTTATGGTCAACCAAAATGGGACAAGTGAACCCGTTGCGTTCGAAGTAATCGACGGTGACATCGCTTCCGTGTAGTTTCATTACCGGAATCAATGAGGGATCGTGGAATTCTCGTTTCTTGAGTCTACGGATGAAATCTTTGCTTCCATTTCTGGAGGAGTTTCCACTGGGGTAAGTTTCATGTTGTTCCTCCCAGAAACGGGGTCTGTTTCTGAGGGTGAGGGGTCCGTGTTTGGGGCGACAGCGGGGGCAATGGTAGCGCTCGATGTACTGCTCTTGCTCCTCGTGGATCGACACGCAGGGGCCGTGGAACCAGGACCGACAGGCGTCGCACTGGATCATGAAGCCCCTGTCGAGGTGAGGTTCGTGACAGATACAAGATCTGATCCCGGTGGATGGAGAGGGGGTCGATATGTGGCTCGAGTCGCTGGAGATTGAAAGTGAAAGGCGGCCTGGGTTGTTTTTGGGGGGAGTTCGAATCTTGATTGATTCCATTTTGATTGGAATTTAGAAGCTGAACTTAACTAATCTTAAAATAAATTTCTAAGATTAATTATTAACTTACGGTATCAAAAACAGTATTTATTACATTTACTTACGTTTTAATTTATCGTCAGTGGTACAAATGAAATATATTTCCAATGGAAAAATATTTAATTGACCTAATCCCTGAGATAGTCACAATATATACAATCCTTTCCTAATCACCCAATCTCTAACCCTCATTCAGTCCCCCGGACGAACCAAAAAATCCACAACGTCCAAATGTTACATAACCTTTCTTCTTTCCTCGACCGGAAGTTAAATCAACCCTAACTTTAACTAATTCCCCCTGGAGCGACCTTTCATCGACGTGTAAACAAAGAAACATTAGATCCCCAATTGATTTCATCGACCGTTTCCGCGTTCCCCGATTCCCTACGATTGGGAAACTACGCGTGAAATAAAGGGAAATGGACGGAAATTTTCAACCGGAAGTAGAACTGACTAGGAGGGAAATAAATTAGGATTCTTTGAGAATAAATAACACCATCCCCCTATGATGCCATATTAAGAACATAGAATGGGATAATTAAATGGATTCATGATTCAGTTTTCCTATTAAGAATTTCTGAGAATTTTTTATCCTTTTTCCTCTTACTGGCCCCCATTGACTGAACAGAGTGCAAGTTTTATGATTTATTTTGGTGAAGATGATTTTGTATTATATTTCAAGAGAATAAAGTGTAGATAATGAAAGATGAAGGCAATAACAATTTTGGTATCAACCCATTGTGAAGAACCCATTTTTTGGGTACTTTATACAGTCTGTTATAACTTTTCAAAAGAGAAAATTTCTTTAGTGATGAAACGCTGGTGAAACTTTTACTTGGAGTTGTTTCATTAAGTTCTGTTAGAAGGCTTGTGGAAAAGGAATAAATTGAATGTATTGATATGTAGGCATACTTTAATTTTATGAACAGACTGGAAAGTTTATAGTATACTATTACCAAAGTGACCATATATAATATAATTCTTATTTGAATGATTAAAAGATCCTATACTTAACTCTGAGGACTGCAGAACCCATATTGTCAGTCTATATACTGTCTAAACAATCTAGACAGCATGTAGACACAGACTGTCTAAAGTAGCTTTCTATACAGTCTAGAAAAAACTATCTAGACAGTCTAGACTCTCTAGTCTAGGCAGACTGTCTAGACTGTCTAGTCTATGGACTCGACTAGACTGTCTATTAGACTGTCTATTTAAATGGCCCACATCTTTAAAACGTTCAGCATCCTTCCAATACATCTTTGCAGCATTTTTCTTGATGTTTTAAATGCAAATACAATATACAAAGACCAGATCTTTAATAATACAAAAAACTAAATAATAATTAGCTAAGTAATGAACTGAATGTCTAATTATTAACTAAAAATTATGAAGAAAACATAGAAATATTATTAGTCCAATATTATACATTGCTATCAATATGCCTAAAGTAAGAAGGAATCACATTGTACCCAATATAAAAAAATTATCGTTAAATTTGCAGTCATCGTCTATCAAAATGAGAAATATAATATTAAAAGTCACTAAAAGTTTAGTATAGAGTGGCCTTTAATATATATTTATACTGTCTACACAAATTATTGATCAAATGAAAGACAATTAAGATAAGTATAGAATTATACTGCCTGCTGAAATTGGCAACAAATGCAATTAAGGCAATTAAGCTAAATAAAATATTTGTCTAGGACTTATTTTAATCCTTTAAAAATGCACAATAATTGTTTTATTTATTATAACTTCAACCCTGGAAAAATGCATCATGCAATCATCAACAAATTATCTACAAACAACCTACTCGCAAATATTATGCAAAGTAGCGATATGAAACAAAAATCAGTCGATGATTTTAAACAAAATTGATCACAGAGGTTTTATACGCAACACAACATTCGTACAAAAAATATCAGTTTTTACACCGGGTGCAAGTTCAATGAAATTCACACTGTTTCGATGTCAAGTATACAAATAGAAAACAAAATATTAAAATTACACACCGATAGATTGATCATAGATTGATCGCTACACAAGATACAAAATAAACGTGCGTTATATACGTATAAAATTTAACAAAAATTACAGGAATTACAGATTATAATGGATTTTAATAAAACTAAAAGAACAGAAAATAATTGTTACTAATAATCATCAATAATTCGATGTAAAAAACTCAAAAAAGATCTACAGAATGAGACATACAGTAGAATGTGTAAAATTTCAGACAAGAAAAATAAAAACTCATAGTTATGCGTCGTGTAATAGTCATCAAATAAACGGATAATTAAAAATATTAACATTTCCTATTACCACTATTTTATATTTTCATACATCTTCCTAAAAAATGACCTATTTCAATTAAGAAATGTACACTACAAACTTACGCAAACTGTAGTAAATTCGAATAAACACTCTAAATCAAAATGCCATTCTATGATAATACACTAGTATGATAAAATAATGATATATAGCTAAATTATGCAAATAATAATGAACCTATTTCAATACAACATAATCGTAAATATGATACTCATATCAGAGCCTTTAAAAATTCACTCTATGTCAGATCATAACTCCGGCCTATATAAATTAATCGACAACAAAAAGTGATCTCATCTCAGATCTTTCATTAACTCTTCGATTCTTAACTCAAAAAATAAAAAATCTAATTTTTGTAAGCCTGTGCTAGATTTAGCTTATGATAAAGTCCTTTTTGAGCAAGCAGCTCCAAATGCGTACCCTGTTCCGCAACGACTCCGTTATGAAACACAACTATGCAATCCGCGTTTTGTATCGTTGAAAGACGATGCGCAATCACGAGACACGTGCGACCCTCTTGCGCACGATCCAAAGCTTCTTGCACTATCTGAAAAAGAAGTCAGTAATTTGATAAGCAAAAAGTATGGCAAAACATAAATTTAAATTTCGATTCCAAGTAAAAACTCGGGAAACAGAATGTAAGAATAACATAATCAGTTAATATTTCAATTAGAACTGAAAGAATTTCTTTACTTTTTCACTTTCAGTATCCAATGCAGAGGTAGCTTCATCGAGTAGAAGTATTTTAGGATTTCTAAGTAGTGCTCGAGCAATGGCAACCCTTTGTTTCTGACCACCGCTCAACTGCGCCCCCTTGTCACCAACATTTGTATCGTAACCCTAAAAACACAAATTTAACAACATACGTTATGGATAACATCTCAAGAAATCTATTCTATTTGTTAATAAATATTGTTAATAAATAATAAATATCTAGAATAATTAGAATATAATAGAATGCCAGTCTAGTTTGTAGTGATATATAGCGATATTTCTATGAATAGGATTAATAATTCTACTTTATAGATAACAATGTAAAATAATATATTAATTATTCTACTTTATAGAGTACAATATAAGCTACATGTGAAACATTCAAAAAAATCTACAAGTCCTAAAAAAAGCTATCAGTCGTAATTTATTGAATAAACCGTAATTTATCGTAATTTATAAGTCGTAATTTATTGATAAAAGAAAATCTATATCAAATAAAGATAATGTTTTATAGTAGAGCTTTTTAACTTCACCAGTTCAAAATTTCACTTATAATTACAATACATTTCATGTAACACAGAGAAGCATTACTTACTTTTGGCAGAGATTCAATGAAGTTATGAATATTGGCTTCTCTCGCCGCCGCAATAATCTCGGCAGTAGTCACTGTCCTGCTGTTGTCACCGTATGCTATATTTTCTCCGATGCTGCGATCAAAAAGGATCGGCTCTTGCGACACCAGACCAATCTGAGCGCGCAACCAGGAAACGTTCAAAGATCGGGTTTCATGATTGTCCACGAGCTGAAATTCATATTAAAAATGAAACCTTTTTGATTGTTATTTTAGTTTTGGGGGAAAAACATAAGAAATAAATAAGTAATATATAAATGATATATATAACTGTAAAACTATACATAAATTATATATAATTTAAAACTATAAATTATACACAATTTAATTCTTTGAAAACAGATAGATTGGTATTTAATAGTTCATCAAATAAGCATAAATTCAAGCTAAACTTAACCTGCAAATTAAAACATAGAAAAGTAACCAAAAACGTTCGCCTACAATAAAACCCTCCGCGGAATCGTAAAATCTTTCCAGTAACTGAACAGTTGTACTTTTACCGCAACCCGATGCACCGACTAGCGCGATAGTGTGACCTTGCTGCACCTTTAGGTTTAATCCTCGTAGGACTGCAACTGTGGGACGTGTAGGGTAACTAAAGTGTACATTATTAAATTCTACCATTCCAGTACAACTTTCCTAAAAAAAAAATCGGATACAACAGATTCAATTAATATTGGTATGCTATAATATTAGCAATGTGTCATATATTTAAAATTGGAATTCTCAACTTTATACAGTATAGTATATATTTAATATTAACATACTATAATACTACTATGCCATTTTTTAAACTGAAATTTTGTAACTTAAACAGTGTATTTTATTTATTTAATATCGATGTGCTATAATATACGCTAAAATCTTATATTTAAAATTGAAGTTCCTTATACAGTATTTGGTTATTCATTTAAAATTGTTATGCTATAATATATTCCAAAGTGCATCATGTTATAATTTCATAATACTTAATTATCAGCTATTTATTAGCGCATACAAAGTAAATTACTATAAAAACTTTCTTTTTACCGGCTTTTCCCCCGTTGTTGAGTAACTGTCGATGACCGGCTGACTATCCCAAAGTTTGAATATTCGCGCGGCTGCAGATTTGGCTTTACCGTAATCCGGTGCAAATTGGCTGGCTTGCCCAACAGCCATTGCGCCAAATATGATAGCCGAAAATACCCTGTTTCAAAAACACGACTTTAAATTGCTTTTAAATAGATTACAATATTAGATTATGCAATGGTAATATCGTATAATCTAATATATCGACATGAAATTTTTTAAAATCTCAATTGTTTCACTAGATTGTATCAATTTATACAGAGAAATGTTTAGATTTCAAGAACTATAAACAATAAATGATAAAATTCAAACATTGTTGACAATCTAAAAGTAAATATATTGCTTAAATTGTTTTTGAACTGAATTCATATTAAAAGCGTACAATTTCTAATATTCCTGATTTTATGTAAATAAAAATCCAAGAGACAGGAAAATAACCGTAAAAGTATGGATAAGTTTTATAAATAGGGTAAATGAATGAATACTTACTTGAACATGCTTTCATAGTCAATTATTTTCTTATCGATCAAGAATGCGCCGAATGTAAAAATTGCAGCGTAAGCAAAAAATATGAGACTCTGTGTGAATGAGAAAGTGATGCCAAAGACGTGAGCTTTCTTGAGATTTTGACTGCAAAACAGAAAACTCGCAAATATTGCAACAATCTACGAAATTGCTTTAATTTTGATTAAAATCTTATCATAATTTTGATGGAAGTTCATTATACTATAAAATATTGATAACTTCTTCAACAGGTTTCTTGAACATTTATGAAAAATTAAATATTATTTGAATATTTATTATTATTATTACTTTAAAGATTTATTAAATAATTACTAACGCGAGAGGAACGTCAATGATTCGCTTGTACTCTGCTATAAACTTAGGTTCCCTTGTCAGTGAAGCTACCGTACGAATATTAACAATGGCTTCAGTTGCGATCTGATATACAGGATAAACAAAAACTATTTATTAATTTCATTTATATATCTGAATCAATCATATATAAACAATAACAATTAACGAATCATAGATAAAGTTACCATAAAATAAATAAGATCTTGATAACTAATATCTAAAAATAATGCATAAATAATATCTTAAATTGCAGACATCTGGTAGTTCACCATACCTTTTTAATTAAGCCTACTTTACTGAATGTCATTTTAAAACTCCAAAATTAAAGAAACTCAATAAAACCCACATTTGATCAAAACTTATTTTAAAATCAATGAAAAATAACTAAAGTTAAAACAGCAATCGAAATTTTCTAACTTTTCCCGATTCTTCTAGATATTCGTTTCCTTTTGCTGAAAATCCTTTGGCAAGTTTCATCTGCAGTATGCCAGCTAGAAGGATAAATGGCATGAAAGCGATAATGAAAAGAGCGAGTTGCCAGCTGTACACAAATCCGATGACAATGCCGGTGCCTATGCTTGCCACACTTTGAAACATCATGCCAAGGCGAACACCGGTAGCCTAATGACATTAGATAACACTTCATAACCAAGAAGTCAATTTTTTGTAAATAAGATTTAAAATGTTTACATAAATACAGAAAGTTTGAACAAGTATTGCAAATAAACAATCAAAACAAATCTAGAGCATTGTAAATTAAAATTAATTTCAATCTAAATTAGACTTACAAAGTGCAAGCATTCTATGCATTCTACGACAAGTCATTGATAGAAATCAAACTGCAATGAAAAATGACAACTAACCCCTTGCATTGCAGAAGCATCCGTTGCAAGTCGTGTAGTCAATGCACCGGTTGTATTGCGATGATCATCAAAATATGCCACTTCCTGTAAAAATATTCGCAATCAACTCAATTCGACTATAAATAAATAAAGCCTCAACGACTTCTTAAAATGAATTTAATTTTCATTGACTAGTTTGTAATATTCTAGTTAAAATCTGTCTAATAAATAATGACATCTTGCCTGACGTAGCAGTGCCTTGAAAGTTGCTTGTCGTACCTTCATGGTAAGGATTTCACCTGATATTGAAAACATGTATGCCTGTAATGAAAAACAAAACTGGTTGAAATTGTCTGATTCTAGAAAATATAAACCAGGTATAAATTTTACATCAGCAAAACCAATATATTAATATAATTTGAGCAAATTGCTTAAATCACAACCTGTACCATAATAATAGAATATTAACATTAGATTTACTTTAATTATTAATTAAACAGATAATGATTAGAACAATTTTATTAACTGATGCAACAAACCTGCAAAAACATTGAAATAGCGGCAGAGCCTCCGATCACTAAAAACATCATGGAATAGAAGAGAATCTCGCGTTTTTGTGTTTCTACATCTTTAGCAAATACCTTAAACAGAAACAGTTAAAAAACTTAAACAGAAACAGTTAAACACCTTAAACCGAAACAGTCAAACACCTAAAACAGAAACGGATTCAAATATTCAAAACACATCCATCTTCTTTACAGCCTTTTAAATTTTTCATTTAACGTAAAAATATAACATCGCAATCAAACTTTACTATACTTACATATCTTTATACTAATTATAAACTTAGTTAAACTTATAAAATACTAATATACTGTTCAGAAACTAAATAAATAAAATAAAGTGTTTATAAACTAAGTAAATACTAATTATACTGTTCAGTATAGCGATGACATTTTTACGCTAGACTTACACCGAGAATTGTACTGAAGATAATAGCAAAGACCGGCTGAATGCCTCCTTGTATAATGGCAGATATACAGCCAATGACAATAATGTACCACTCTGATTTATTTAAAGCCATTATGCGAGATAAGGGAGGGTCTGGAAGCTTCTCCTGTTACGAATTACACAGAATATTATTACTAAAATCTTTTAAATTAAAATGAAATTGTTTTTACTTTAGTGTACTACTTTATTTATCAACTTGAAAGCAGATGAAAAGACGCAAGAAATCAAGGAACAAAACAAAGAAGTGACCTAAGAATGATAACGAATAGTTATTAAAATGATCACTGAAAAAAGATAGTATTTTGAAATAATAAACTTTTAGCTCAAAGGCTAAAATAATATTAAGTATTATTACACAAATCTTTGTATCTATAGAATTAAATAAGAATTAAAAAGTAGAATTAAAGAAAGTAATGATAGTAAACCTCGGGTTCAACTTTTGCAATTACAGTTCCGGATATGGACATCTGTCTCCTGAGACTCGCTCTCTCCCCCGTGTTGGACATACTGCGCTGTAACATCACTTTTGAACCAACTTCCTCTGAAATAAGAGTTTAATAAACAGATAACTGATTATAGAAAAATGGACTATATAGAAACATCACAAATATCAAAATATAATAGAATTATTACATCAACAGTGAGATGGCTGATATCATTATATTTCTTATTGTTAAGGAATTTTAAACGTGATTCTTGGCGTTAATTCACTTTCTGATAAAACTAGTCAGTATTATAAATAATTATAATTCATTAACACAGGAATAAAATACACTAAAAACCTTAAATTCGGTCGTCAATAAACTATTCTATGAAATTATTAAAATGAGATTTTAAATGTAATTTTAATAATGGATTATTGACAGAACATAACCACTACTTCCAAAGCTACGAGAAATAGAATAAACAGATTAAATATCAAACAAGTGTGTAGGATAATTTAAACTGAAATTAAATTTAGCGATGGAACATAATATGTATTTAATCGGTACAAAAACAACACAAACACAAAACAACTGAAAAGAAATCAAAATCACCCCCAGAAATATCACAAAGCTTCGATTTTTAACACAAAATATAAAAATCTGTCAACAGGATTCAATAATAATTACATAGAAAGCGAGTGGTAATGCTATTTTAAAATAGTGAGCTTTCACATAGAATAATTTAACTTTAAAACTACGTGACATTTATACCAGTGTCACTGAAATTATCAACAGTCTCATCCTCTGATTGAAAAGTTGCGCAAATAAAACATTTTATATTTCATTTTACTTGTGAATAAGGCAATGAAATAACCAGAAAAGTGATAGGATATGATAACATTCAGTAAATAATTTACAAAAAGGGAATGTTTGGTCAACAGAGTTGATATAACAATATACAATACATTTCTGAATGCTGTACCAATATAAAACATACCAGTCGTAAAACAAATAACCAGTTGTGACACAATGCTTAGAATGATATTACCTAGTTAAATTTAGTTCGTTATGACTTGTTGTCAAAACTATAATATTAAGCATTTGTACAAATGTTAATTTACCCAATATTCATTTATAATTTATAACTATAATTTATCTTACTCATAATATAATTATGAAATCAATAATTTATCATATAAATATTCCTAAAAGTTCAGTTTAGAATATTATATTGAAAAATAAACATTATATACATTCTAAAAAAACTTCAAAATAAATTTATCTTTACAAAACAAAGTCATATTGGAACATTTTCATTATAATAAATATTTAAAAAGTTTAGCATACCTTCCCCTTCCTCTTCTTCAATCATTTTCTGCAAAAAATAAAATACTTGCAAATTAAATACGAGGCAAATACCATGATTTAGTAATAACATATTAAATAACCAAAGATAAAATTATTAAAATAATAAGTAATAAGTACTAGTTGACAGTACAAAAACAGTCGACAGTTTAATCAATAACTTAAACAAGTATTGCAAATAAAAATTCAGTTGACAGAATATAAAATATTGCAAAAGATCATTAAATTCATTATAAAGAAATCATAAAATAAAAAACATATTGATTATGTTTTACCTGATTTGTAACCAAAGTGTAATAAATTCCATTCTGTCGCATAAGTTCGTCGTGAGTACCGTGTTCGTGAATGACTCCGTCTTTCAATCCGTAAATAATGTCAGCAGTTTTGATAGTCGACAGCCGATGGGCGACCACTATGGTTGTTCTGCCTTGGCGAGCCTAAAATGCACGCAATTACAAAACATCTATTATGTAATATTCTATGGCTATAATTAGATTTCTTATATTTCTCTAATAATAAATAAGACAGTAAAAATATCAATAAGCAGTATAACATTATGATTTAATAGTAGCGAGGTAGATGGTAGATTAATAATAAAAGAAACTGAAATACTGACAAAAATATTCTTTACAGTACAACCAATACAACGCATTTATCAGTTGTACATTTAATTTTACGTAATATAATAAACATAGCAATTAAATGCCATGTTTAATTGCTATGTTTAATTATTTTCACATTGCAAACATAAATGTAAAACAATGTTTCAATAATAGATCCAATCTGTACATGAAATGATTGAATCTTATAATTTGTATTATAATGGACTATTCTACAAACCTTATCCAAAGCCGCTTGTACTGTGGCTTCACTTTCGGTATCTAAAGCCGATGTCGCTTCGTCAAGTAGAAGTATCTTAGGATCTCTAACTAGCGCGCGAGCGATAGCAATACGTTGTTTCTGGCCCCCGCTTAGTTGAGCCCCGCGCTCCCCAACCATCGTCTCAAATTTCTAAGACATTTAATATATATATATATTTATATATTAAAGTTACATTTCTGATTCTTTCATTGACTTATTCACGTAAAGTAAGACAGAAAGACAATTTAAAAATCTTCAAATACTGCAACATTTAAAAGATATATATTAAAGTTAACGAAATATTTAAAATTCATTTGTGGTTTCATACTCAAGGCTCGTTAGAAAAGGGGTTAGCGCACTAGACTCGGACGCGACAGGTCCAGGTTCAAATCCCAGAAAGCTCACTATTTGTATAACTTGCTGCGCCCTTTAGTAAAACACTTAAATTGACAGTTAAGTCAAAGACATCGTTCATAATAAGATAATTCAGTAATAATTCATTATAATTCATTGAAATTCGTTAATTAGACATTAAACTTAACTAAATGAAGAGTATCAAAACTATTAAATTATTAAATAAGCAATCGGAATAATGTACTTCAATGTTAAAAGCGTTTAAATAAATAATAAAAAAGAGGTAAAAGATTGAGTAGCACAGTACATGTGGCAGTTTTGAGATGAAGTCATAAGCGTTGGCTTCCTTGGTTGCACGCTCAATCTCATCCTGCGTCACATCGTCTCTTCCGTAGCGAATATTCTCCGCTATCGTCATTGCAAATAAAACCGGCTCCTGGCTCACAACACCTGGGAATAAAATTAACACTTTTAAAACTTTAATATTTCTTACGATAAAAACATAAACAAGATTGAATTCTAAAGACAGTACAAAACAGTTAAAAACAGTTTATAAAATAAAATATACAGTAAGTTAATAGTGTGAACAAGTATGGCAAATAAAGAAAAATTTGATTGACAAACGATAAATAGTTCTCGATAATAAATTTACAAACCATTTGCTTTAAGACTATTTGATAGATATTTATAAAAAAAACGTTTCTTTATTACTTATACATAAAATATTCTTGTTACATGAAATAAAATTAGAAAAGTAATTATATTAAGTCAAAACACGAATTAATGCGAGAGCAAAGTTTTACTGCCAGAGCAAAAGTATGGCTAAAGTTTCCAACAACTTTACAAATATAGCAATATATAATATTAATAATACTTGCATATTTAAATCAAATTGACTCTGTATAGTGAATACTATTTATTGACTTATTTTCATTATTTGAAGTAGTTTTCTGCTACCATTTATTTCGTGAATTAAAAGCTTATATTAGGCACAACGTACAAATGACAGCATCTGGAAAAACATGAAACCAGAGAAAGAATAATAACGAAATTTCTCAGACAATCAAAGATACTATTACAAAATGTTGTACAGTTAATAAAGCAACTACCTATGCGTTGTCTGAGCCACTTGATGTTTAATTGTTTAATATCTTTACCGTCCACTGTGACAACACCGGATATAGGATCGTAAAAACGTTGCAACAGTTGTATCAGAGTACTTTTACCGCAACCGCTTGATCCAACCAGAGCAACAGTCTGACCCTTGTTAACCTGACATGTTAATCCATTCAGTATCTGCAGAAAGAAATAAAATAATAATTTTTAGATCATCTCGATGTAATATGAAGAAATAAATAGGATATTTATCTGTATGCAGTAATTTATAGTTTGTATAAAGGACAAGACATTAACTTAATAGAAATAGAAATAAATTAAAGATCTGATACTAATTTAAAAATCTATTATAGATTTATTACTTCAATTATTCATCAATTACACATCATTATATGTTTATGTATAAAGAAATAAGTGAACTGCTATATATCTGAAGTGTAAGATTATATTATATAATTACTGCAAGTATATATTATATTATTATTACAATTAAATTTGCTATGTATTACTTATACTACATCTTGTTAGCTTATGTAGCAACTATTGCCCATTATTAAATAAACACAGAGAAATTAAATATAAATATAAATAAATTAATTAATTAAAAACAATTGAATTAATGTAAAATAATAGGGGTAAAATTATAAATACTCACTGGAACATCTTTTCTAGACGGATACTGAAAGACTATATCTTTGAATACAATATTTCCAACTAGAGTTTCCGGCTTAATGCCTTCATCTGAACTTGAATCTATTTCTGATTTCTACAAAATCAATCCAAGGTGAAAATTATATAATAAAGCACATTTATAATACAATTACACTAGTGCAAATTATTTATTTAAACACAATAACAAGCAAACAAATTGTTTGAAAAGCCCGTGAAATGTACCAGTTTCTCATTTTCTTTACAAAATATACTGCTAAAAATATAATTATAACTACAATTTGAATAAAATTATTA
The DNA here is from genome assembly GCA_034700105.1 of Oconnorella tubifera. NCBI lineage: Eukaryota > Metazoa > Annelida > Clitellata > Enchytraeida > Enchytraeidae > Oconnorella > Oconnorella tubifera. The sequence goes on from JAQIXG010000026.1 coordinate 15,547, forward strand.
ATAGCTTAATATTTTAACATATAAAATTTAACATCAAGCACAGTATCAAGCTTAGTATCAAGCACAATTTTATGTTCTAATGTTTAAATGTAATTCTTTTTAAAGAAAAAGATTAAATTAAAAAGGGCATGTGCCCACCCTGTCAATGAGGTTCCATATAATATATGCCGCTCCACGTGCAGTACCAACATTCTGCAAGTTAGGGGCAGCATTACCAAGAGCAAACGCTCCAATCACGACGCAGAAAAATACCTACAGAATTATAAAAATTAGCATTACGTAAATATGCAATAACACAGCAACAAATTAATAATAAGCTTTAACATGTTAGTGCAATAACACAGCAATAACATGTTAAATCTGTGTTATATAAATTAAACAATATAGACAAAAGCATGAGAATTTATCATAGATTTATAAACTACAAAAAGCAACATAAGACAGAATCTTAGAAAATCCCAAAACACTTTAATTGCAAAACACTAAATATCAAGGCATTGTATTAAAAACTTAAACAAGCATATTTTTAACTGTAACACACAATTATAATACAATTACAATAGTGCAATTACTTATTTAAACACAATAATACTCGAGCAAATTGTTTACAAATCTTTTAAATGCACCAGTATTATAGAATATAAATAGAGTTAGATAAATTTTATCAAATATTTCCGTAAATAAATAAAGAATACTAACAATAAGCATGATGCCGATTGTATATCCATCCTCCCTCACTAAGGTTCCCCCGTACCAGAAAGCCAGAGCATACGAGGAGAAAATAACCAGAAAAGTCAAACCCATCCCCAACCCACTCACCATCCCTTTACGAATACCAAACGCTTTAGCCTCGTATAGATTCTCATTGTATCTAAAGTAGAAATAACTACTTGTAAAATATAGTAATTAAAATTCTATACGGTATATATAGAATTTTAACTTAACTACTATTTACATATATGATGAGTTTATTAACAAATATAACAATGCAATTACATTATTTACATTAGTTCAAATACTATTTATAGTAGTTTATATTTTTACAAGTTTATTATAATATTAATGCTAGCTTAATATTATAATAAATTTGTATATTAAGTTTATAATACAGTTTAAGTTTATAATATAGTCTATAGTTGTATAATAAGATTACACTACAGTTATAAATTATAAATGTGATACAGATATTAAGACAATTGTTTTCTCAACTTTATTTATGATTTAAAACCATACAGACAAAATGCTATAAATTTAAGAAACTTAAATTAATCTAAAAATTATTGAAATGACCTAATGCATTCCTTCAACTGGCCACCAAATGCTACTACAGTTCTAAAAGCTCCAAGGACTTCTTCAGCTACAGACCCAGCCTTAGCGTAGGCAGTTAATTCTTTCTTAGTAGTGCTTGTAATCATCTGAAATATTCATTTTTAATCAGCATAAAAAATGAGACAGTAAAAATTGGAAAAAGAATTGGTTTTCTAGTTTATAAATGACGCTACACACTGAATATGAGCAGCATTGTTGTCGCAACAATGCTTAAATATAATGATGTATATCTGTTAAAACTGGTTTAATCTTGAAAATAAATTCTGTTGAACAGAGTTTGAAATGAGTTAAAATCTGGACATATTTCAAAACCCGTTTCATATTTATTCAAGTAGATGAATATATGTATAGAATATTCGCTAAAACTCAATGTAACAACAAAATAAAAATAAAATGTAGTTTTATGTAACTTACTAAACTACAGTTATAAGCTATAAATTAAACTGCTAGTAATATACATTAATTATTACAATTATTAATAATAGTATTAATGAGCTTAACTTACATAAGTCATGAACCCTCCACACAAAACAAGCAAAGGGCTCACAGCCAGAATAACGAGAGCAAGCTTCCAACCCTTGACAAGCCCAATGATAATACCGACAATAAAAGTAGCGAACCACTGAAAAAAATTGCCAATCTTGTCTCCAATGCCTTCCTGGATCTTATTAACATCGCTGCAATGAACAGAAACGTTATAAATCTCAGTTTTTTTTATAAAGATTTTAGTCTTCGCATTATTGAAAATATTATAGTTTTGAATTTGATTGCGTGTTGCGAAAAGAACGCGTACAATACAAGAAATTACAAAGAAATACAGTTTATTGCTGTAAAAAACTCAGCTTGCAGGTAATTTTCTGAGCTTTACATGTAATTTTTATTTTAAAAATTAAACTCAAATTGCAAGCTCAATTTTCACAAATAAACTGCTGTTCTCGAATATTCAGAATCACCTGAATAGCAGTTTATAGAAAATATCCAAAATGACAAATGACAAAGAACTCAAAAGGAGAGAAAAAAAAAACTAAATTACGCAGTTTTAGATACATCACAACATAAGAAACAGCACTATATACTTATATATTATTTATATCTATTTATCAACTTAAATATTTATCAAAAAAAGACAAAAAAGATAATAACCAATTAAGAAAAAATATATAAAAATCAATAAAAATAAAAGAGAAAATACTCAGAAAAGAACAGAAAAGAAGATAAATACTCGGATAGTCTGGTGCTCATTTCTCCGGAGTCATGCGTATCGAACCAACCGATCTCTTGACGCAGTACCGCAGACAAGAGCGCAAGACGGATGCGATGCGTTTGTCTATGCGATGTCGTTAACCAAGTCGCTACTTGAATGTACGCAACCACCAACACAGCAGCACCGATAACTAACAAGTGGAAATTTTACAAGTATAAAGTATTCGGAACAATGCGTTTCGATAAAGAACGATTCTTCAACTGACTATTCGTTAAGGATATTCATTATGTTTAGAGTTAGCGTTAGGGTTATAGTTAGGGTTATAAGAATCGTCCGTTATAAGAATAGTCCTTGATGAACAGTCTGTTGACGAATCGTCCTAGTACTGAAATAACCTTTGGAGAAATACTTCGAACTAAAAAACAGAATTTTGAAAGATATAAACATAATCGGAGCATTTTTGTTTCAGAATTTATTTGTGATTTGGTATTTCCTCTCTTCAGCTTGCTCAAATGTGAAATGAAAGTTATTTAAATAAATGAATAATAGGGTTTACATCTATTATAAAGAATTTTCTAAGAAATATTAAGTTTAATGTTAGTAAAAATTTCAGTTTAGAGTAAGATAAATTTAATTTAGGATAGAAGATACATTGAATTAACTTACTGGCATAGAATATAGAAGCATTTTTGATGCCATTTTGCACTAAACTGCCATCAACTGTCGGTGCAGCTCTACAAAAATTGAAAATTTGAATAAATTTAAAATTTATTGTTAAACAAACTTTAACGAGTCAAAAATCTCAAAAAATACCCTCAGAATATTCTCAACAGTAAAATTGAACTCAAATACATGAATATCCTTTGCATCGTCTAACACGACATATAATAAATGAAAGACAAAATAAAACAGTTTGTGTTTTTACTATTTGATAGCAAAAAATTCATGTCAAATAGACTTTGAGACAAAAAATTCATGTCAAATAAGATCTATAGAAATACTTACGTGGAGTTTAAAAATGAAGAATTTGTCATATTTTTCGATTTATCAATAGCATCCTGAACGAAGCTGTCTGTCATTTGTCCAAATACAATAATCATAATAGGCAGAGCCGCTCCGTGGGCCAGTGCACAAACCGTACCAATTAACATCAGCAACACGTCAGTACGATCGGCGAATCGAAACTAAAAAAAATTTAAACATAGATAATAACTTGAAAAACTTCTTGTAAATGTTGAATTTGTTTTTTAATAGACTTTTAAATATAATAACTGCATGGGATCAAGTCAGATTTTACAGAACAATTCTTTAATTTTCATCAATAAATAGAATTTTTGTAATGTGAAATTAATCAATAAGCTTTTGGTAACTACAGTTAATTGGTTCTTGATAAAACATTGTGTATTGCATTATATCAATGTGTAATATTGATGTGTGATATATTATAATTGTGTTTAAAAATACAAAACAATTCTGAATAAATTCATATAATTATTAATATATTTATAATTACTAAATATACTGCTCTATTATACATGTCAGTTACATTTAATATTTAATAGCTGAACTATATGCATTAAATACAAATGCAAAAATAGGTGTATTACCAAAAAGACTTTATTCAAAAACAATAATGATCACAGTACTTACAAGCTGTAGCATTGAAACCATGTCAGGTTTCTTTTCCTTTTCTTTTTTCTTCTTCGAACTGTCGTCATTATCCTCGTCTTTCTTTTTCGAATTTCCGTTTACGACAACAGTATCGATGTTTGAAAGATCCACTTTATGAGCGTCTTCGTAAACGTGGATACTTTTCTGATCAGAACCATTCGTTAGAATAACTGCCCCGTTCATATTTGAAGAGGACCCTAATTATGAAAATAAATCACCTCAATTTTGAACTTATGCACTGTGTTTTTAAAAGTAGTAAAAATTAGGCTATTTCTATTAATTTTTGAATTTATGAACAGATTCGCCAATTTTAAAATCACTAAAAATTAAGACATTTCTAGTATTAGAACTGCACTGATTTAAATCACATTCAAGTCATTTGCTTACTAGATATTATCCTTTTCAAATTTATTTATTATCAAATAATATGATATCTATAACAATGATTTATTTATAAATATTTATAAATTATCTCAATGAAGCTAATATAATGCCTTCAATATTTGTTAAGACTCTAAAAAGAAAGAATGCCATATATCCTATTTTAGATTCTATTTTAAATCACAAAATGCTCTTAATTATATTGAGATAATATCCTGCAAATTAGTATCAAGTTTCCTGTTTTTACCATTAGTAGGATACACAGCAGCCATCTGAGACTTATCGATTCCTAGTTTTTCATCTGAAGGTTTGTAAGCTATCAGCTCAATAGACGACGTGTCAGTCATCTGAAAATCGTAAAAGGACAATTTTCTGATTCAAATATATCCTATAACACTATATTAAGTTTGAAAAAATAATATTATAAATACATTTTCAATTCGAGATGAAATATCCTGGCATAAATAGCAATTATAATTATAATCACTGTCACACAATAAATATAGGTTTAACATATATGATTTTGATACAAGGAAAGTATAAATTGCTAGATAGTAATATACAGTACCGTAGTATTATAATTATGTAGTATACTCGTTTGTTTTATACAGTAATATACTCGGAATACTATGAAACCAATACTAACTGTTTTTAGTCATATAATGTATCGCAGTAATAAAATACTACAGTACACTGTGCAGTTGTAGTAATATAGTAAGTACAGTATACTGATTATTTGTTTTAGAAAGAAAATAGCGCTATATAATTTAAACCTTATAATAAATGTTTGACCACTTATAATCATGACACAGAATCAGCGAACTTTACAGCAAAATAAGAGAATTCTGTTTCGGAGAATCATTCATTAAATTGCTTTTTAATAACATTTTATGTCAGCATTGCATCAGTGTGTCAGTAGCTCAAGGCGATGAGTAATATCAGCCAAAATGTTGCTGTTTTTTTTATCTAGTGCCGAATACGAGGAATAATTAATCAGAACCATGTACAAGAGAGTCACAAGCTCGTAAACGGCAATATACAATGTACAGCAGAGTTGGGCAAAATACATCAGTTCATGTAATTTCGATACAAATTACTCAAGAACTTGTAATTTAGATACAAATTTCAAATTACTTTAGTGTTCGGTAATTTAGATACAAATTACAGTTGTATTTTCAAATTACAATTTACAATTACAAATTACAATTCGTCATCAGTTTGTTATGATTAACGTTAATTACGTAACAAAGTGTCAGCAGTTATTCAAATATGACAAAGTAATTGTTTGACAAGTTAATTGTTAATTGTGTATTGTTAATTGTAATTATAATCATTATATTAAAAAATTGCTATATGTTCGCATAATACAATAACAGGTATTTGCCCAATTCTACAAATTGTGCAAATATTGAATATGATTATGAGATTATAGAATTTTTATTTGAGATAAAGTTTTCATTATTTTAAATAAAATCCAATACAATTAATTTAATTATTAATTAATTGAAGGAAACATTTATTTAAATATTTATTTATCAATGTTTTTAAAAATAATAAATAATAAACAAAAATTTCGAATGTAGTGATAGACTTTTTTTTTTCGTCAGTAGGCTTAACAACTAATAAGTCTAACGGCAGAATAATTCAAGGAATGAATTATTGTGCGTGCAGCGAGCCTCATTTAAGTCACTTTGTTACACACATCATGTAATTACATTTCTCACTTGTAATTTGTAATTTGAAAGTAAATTTTAAATTACAAAATACATTAAAAATTGTAATTTAGATACAAATTGATCATTACTTTAGGGACTGTAATTTCGATACCAATTACAAATTACAAATGTAACGAAATTACGTATTTCAATTGCATGTAATTTCGATACTGGCCAACTCTGATGTACAGTTAGTTGTACACGCTCATAAATTAATGTTCAATTAATTGTTTTCCAGTCAAATAAACAAAAAAGTAAAATTATAATTTAACTTTTGCTTCTACTGTATCCATTCTTCTTGATAAATATCACGTTGTAACTACACGCGTATGAAAGTCTGCCTGTGTAGATTTCTAATTTATCTATTTTAATGAGATTATTACAAATATCTAATTTAATTGCTAATAATATTAAAATTAGATCTTAAAACATTGCTAGAATCGAATAATGTAATGTAAATAATGTTCCTATACATTCACTTCGTATTACTGTTTTAAAAACTGAAACTTTATTAACTGATCTAACATAACTTAACTCTAATAAATACCGCACAAGAATCTGTAAATCTGTTGGATTGAAGATACAGTCAAAAATAACAAAGGTTTTACAATTAAAGCTCAAAGCTTAAGATACCAGTGATTTACAATCCTGTCTAACCTGTTATTTAATACGATCAACTATACCGTATACTCAAAAAAAGCGGCCCAACGTCATCCTATAAACTCTACAGGTCTAGGACATACAGAATTTAAGCAACCAAAAACTAAGAATTTATGCAGAGGGTAAATATTACTCAATAAAGCAAAGTCTTGCAATAGAATCACTGCTGTGTTTTTCAACTTAGTGATCTTCAAATATAACCTATTATATTCAAAATGCAGAACGATATGCTGTAATATAATCGATTACGCAGTATAGTCTCTTAATGTTTATGACAGAACACTTGAATTGTCAAGCGATCATAAACATATAGTATAAGCAAATAGCTAAAATACAATTATAAAAATAGTAAATGAATATAATGTAAGGATACAAAACTAGCAACAAAAACTAGTGACATTGAAGGTTCAAAATAAATCAACTTTTAACTGGGATAGAATTTTACGAACAAAAAGAAATGAGTACTTTGAAATTGAAATTTATTCACTTTATTATTTTTATAGATCACAAACTGGTGACAAGCTAAAAATAACTGAAAATGATGAAACAAATTGAATGAAACAATATTGCATTATACAGGGCCGGATTAACACATATGGAGGCCTGGTGCCTAACTCATTCGTAGGGCCCCACCATAATCTCCACCCCCGCCCCTGACCCCACCCACTCACACTTGTAATAGTAATAGTGTATTATTACCATATGTTTTAAAACCTTAATACAATATTCATAGTTGGATCATGTTTTCAGAGAATCATATTGCAGTGTAGTTTTTACTTTTTACTCTACAGTATACATTCATACAGTATAGTTGATGATACTTCATATACTAAGTAGTTAGGTTATAGGCTTATAGCCAAACGTGGGGAAAGTTACTTAGTAAAATGAAAAGTTTATTACAAATTACGCGATAATGCCACTAGGAGTAGTTGGAGAAAGCTTTTCTAGTCGGTGGTCACATAAAACATAAAACAAAATCATTTTAATATTCAAAACATAGGCTTACATGAATAGTATCAGTAGGGCCAAATTGTGGTCGAAATATAATAAAAACTGTTACACAAACCTTGCCGTGTTCTTGATTTTATAATTACATTAAACAATAGCGCTTTATTTTAAAAGTATGGAACGAGTTTTTTTTAAGATCAACTACAGTACGAAGTTATTATTATTATTAGTTATCCAAATCTCATGCTATGTGTGACATTGTGCGTATGATCTAATAAACTGAAGCATTCAATTACATGTATAGATGTACTTTATCTGTATTTACAACATTTATTCTTGAGTAAAGTTTCTCTTCTTTAAAACTTCAAAGAGAGATCACTCCATACGACGTCATAAATTTCAGTTAGCTAATATACGAATAGCCTAATACGATGGCGTTGTCTACATTTGGTCCGTGCTTTGATGTCTTTCTCTTTGATCTTCCGTTAGCGTAGCTTTGATGTCGTTTGATCAGATGTAAAAGACGGTGTCAGGTTTCAATTTCACATGGACCGTAAAGATACATAACCTAATACGATTACCTACTAAGGCTCATTCAATACGCAGAGAAAAGTTTCTCTTGTCTAAAACTTCAAAGGGAGATCACGTCACAAGAGGTCAGAAATTTGAGTGGACTAATACACGATTATAGTGATATACGGTAGACATATAACAGAATTAAAATTCACACATTTATCAACAAGTTTTTGCTGGTTCTCCCTTTATAATTGAAAATGTGAATATAAATAATAAAAAAATTATTCCTCCTATTTTTATAGGCCCCCATGAAGTGATAGGCCTGGTTCCATGGCACCACTGGCTCCATGGTTAATCCGGCACTGGCATTATATAAAAAAACAGCCAGTAAACTATACTAAACTATACTATAAACTTTATACGTATAGGACATACAGAATTTAAGCGACCAAAAACTAAGCATTAATATATATAATGCTTAGTTTTTATATTATAATACATAAACAGAAACACTGTAGCTTCATTTTCTATTTTTCAAACAGAATAATTATGTCGTAAAGTTAATGTTTAATTTAGACTTGAAGCTTTTGACAATTAGGTGGATTTAAATTTCAATTACAACGCTGTCACAATTGATATTCAGAGAAATCAACAGATTTTCTGTACTAGTGTACTATTTTGATATTAACATCTAATGTACCATTCCCCAGAAAAACGGCTTCACGGGAAATGGCCCAGAAATAATCTAATCTCTTTCACTTAAAATTCACATAATAAAACTCATTCCTTTAACTATGGCAATGCATATTTAATATTATAATCAAAAACCAAAGGCGATAAAGACACTGAAGCAAAATCTAATAACAAATATTTTACTTGAGATATCTGAAAGTATTAATGTCAAAGTGACGTCTATGTGTACAACATAAGTTAAATTTAAAACAATTATAAATAAATAAAAAAAGTATAATTATGGAAAATATTGGGTTAGACTTAAATTGACTGCACCTGATAGGCCTAGGGCCTAATAGTAGAAACATATTCCTGAAATATAATAGAAGTTAACTTATAATTAATTTAGCACGGCATATTGTTAAGAATGTTACATTTTCTTAGAATTTATTAAAAATTGAGATAGTTCTACTACAGCTTAGGTCCTAGATAATGATGCTGTAAATAGCATTACACTACATAGAAATTTGTTTTATAAGTATGATGAATATTAGCCAAGCTGTTAAGACAAATATAAGCTTAAATTTGTTAAATCTGTAAAAAATAAGTAAGCCTACTTAAACTTTAATCTGTTAGTTTGAACAGTATAGATATTGATATCATATTTCACTAGCTAAGCAATCAATACACAAGTAAAACATCCATTTCACTTAAATTTTAACAATAAATAGTTTTATACATATGTGATTTCAATTTAAAAAAGATTCTCATCACAATTTTGACGACTGACAAAATGAAAATTTTGCTATCAATCTTGTTATTTGATTAATACCTCCCGGGGTCGCCTTAGTTATTTGTCCAACGAGTCAGTATTCCAAATTCTTTATTTCTATATTTATTGCATATTATGCACTCATTTTATATTATTTGAGAAATAATTAAGTTTAATTTGATTTCATTTAACAACAGCAAAGAATACTTACCAATGCTTTCTGTAACGAACGAGGCATGTTATGAATTAGTCCTAAAGTTCTATAATTTTTTTATTAAAGTAACACACTTGAAAATAATTACTCTGTTAGGATGGCAGTCATATACATTTGCGAATAAAATTAGTATTCAAATGTCATATTAGGCTCAGACTGCCCAAATATATTTTAAACCAGATATTAATTTCAATGGGTATCTTTTATATTCAGGCGCGGCGCCACGTATTTAAAACTGGGGGGGGGTCAAAAATCAGTTTGACCCTCCTAGTGGGGGGGGGGTCAAACTCCTTTTTGAAATTTTGTAATATTTAGAAATACTACTTTATTTTATTTTTGAAATACTATTTTATTTCAAAAGTGCTACATTTTTTTACATTTGTTTTTTACTTTTTAAAATACTGCATTTCATATCTCATGCGTGTTAATTTCGAAAGTGATGACCTTTGTGGACACGAACCGAGCAAGGGGGATATCACAAAACCTGGGGGGGATGTCCCCCACATGTCCCATTGTGGCGCCGCGCCTGTCTGTACTATCTTACAATTTAGAACTTAATCAATTTTAAGTTTCAAACTTCTATTCTATTTAGAAAGTTTAATTTTTCAACTGATTGTTGAAAAATTAAACTAAGACATATATAACGTTAATAAGAAAACAGTAATAATAAAGCATAATAAAAATTAAGCTGATATTATCAAATTTAGATACGAACTGTAAACATTATAGAGATTTATCACAAAATATGACATCATGAAAGATTTTGTAACTTAATTTAAATAAAACTTAATAATAATTATAGAAATTTGATGTTATCGATAAATCGATACATTTCTATTCACAAAGCAGGCAATTTCAGTGTATTAGCACATTAAACAGCATCAATATACACAGTCTGTACTTGAATAATAATGATCGTAACAGTGCTATTAAATTATTTATTAACAAGGAGGCGTGAATCGGAATTCAGATATTTCTGCAAAATTACAATTGCTATCATATATTATATATTAAGTGTGCTACATTGCAAAGTAGCTTCTATCAACTGATGACAAGGCATGAGTAAATACTAGGTTATCATTGCAATGACAACGTTAAAATTGATAACAGAATGTCCAGTTATAAAGACAGAGCAATAAAAGATAACCTCTGTGGGCTTATTATTAATTTAAGCTTATTATATATGCAACACGAAGGATAATAAAGGAAGAAGAAACTATCATTAGTATTAGAACTGAAATTAACAGTGAAAATTTGAAATACTAAAATTGTAGAAATTTAGAATAAGATAACTTTTAGACATAATTGTAAAACTATGATGAAACTAACGTGCAACAACATGCACTTACCGGTTGCTGAGTAGAATATTCACTCATGACGAATTCTATTAAATCGATCTATAAGAAAAAGAATAACAAAGTTTACAATATTATTTGGTATAGACTTCCACGATATATCTAACCTTATAAGGTCACTCGATTCATAACGAATCCTTTATCTATAACTTTACTGAACACTGAAATCGTTTCAAGAAACCACACAGTATTTTACCAATAGTAAAGATAGACCAAGCCAGCAACAGCTGCTGTATTCAGCTAAGAGCTCGATTGTAATATTTGCAAGACACTCGATGCATGGCTCTTTAAGTATAACTAGCAGCAGCTAAATCCGCCTATAACCAGCGCTGACATAAATTTTTAAGAGTTGGACTAATTTCGACCCCCATATAACTAGATAATTAAACGTTTAAGAAATAGAGATGTTAATGAACAAGCTGAGTTCATATAATTGTTGTCACAGTGCTGTTAAATTAATGTATTATTAAAACATATCGATACTCAATAATTTCAGATTGTAAAATTTTTACTTAGTAATCAAATAACATATTATAATCTAATATCATTTGTGTGATTTAAAAAACTGATTATAAAGTATAATAACAATTATATACAGTATTCATTCAGCAATTAGCCATTCTGATACACCTATGATTCTAATGAACGAATTAAATGCACTAATTTAAATATAACATGATAACCCAAAAAATTATTTAAGTCATTGAAACTACTCCTGTATAATTATGTTTTATGCATTTGATTGTCCTGCTTAATCGAGGTAGGCAAAGCGTTACGCCAGACTGCCTTTAAGCTCTTATTCGTGGTTTACCTAAGGCTTTCAATAAGGACACTAACTAGCCAGCAGCCAAGCTATATGTCCCAGATTCTGACTCAAATCGTCAACACAACTGAAAGGTGACTATTTATAGATACTTGATTTGCACCTGCAGGCAGAGGCTTCAAGTGCATTCAGTTAGTGCTAAAAAATAACCACGCTTCTTTATATAAAATGCGATTCTTGCATGCAATCGTGGAATCGCAGTAATTGATTGATTACAGCGATAATATGATTTAGCAAACTTCCAATGAATCGACTAAAACTACAACATAGCTAATTTATCTCTTTATTTCAGAATCGACAAGCAAAGAAAGGCTTTAAAATAGATATTGACATCGAATATAGAGATATATAAGATCTATTGTTCGATTGTTGATAGGACAACTTTCATGTAGTTTCCATGTTTTATTCGAAATAAATCTCTCTTCGCATCAAATTTAACATCAAAGATCTGCCTCATTCATTAAAGTGGTTTTTAAACATAAAAAAATATATTTCAAGTTTTAGTAGGTGATCGCATGCTTTTTTTATCTAGTGTATAATTAAATCTGAAAACTGCGATTTTATTGCATCCAATTTTAGGGAATTTTGATTTGAATTCTTATCAAAGAACTTCAGATAGAAAGCACATGTTAAGTTAGACCACAGATAAATAAAATTGTATTTTATTTTTTTACTTTGTTTTTATTCCCCTCCCCCATAATTATGTAATTAATTTAAAATAATGATTCCTTTCTAGCTCTTGTAAACGATTAACTTAATATACAAATATGTAATTAAATCGATCATTTCGTTAATTTCATAACGTATAAAGTTTTTATAAGTTAAGAAGTGCCTTTAGAAAACAGCCAAATTGACATTATTTGATGATTTTACATTGATAATTTAGAAATTATTTATTAATTAATAATTATTAATATGTGATTATTACGTTTATATTAATATGTGACTATTACGTTTAAATTTAGGTATATATTTCACTATAATGTCGGCATTCGTAAGCTGTAGCGATGCGTCGTACGCGAAAAGTTACGAGAACTTGGACGTGCACGAGTTGATGCTGAGGGACAACGTGAGGACGGGGGCCTTTGCTCAGTACATAGCGGCCAATCAAGAAATGTTTGTAAATAGAATTGTTGTTGATGTCGGGGCGGGTACTGGTATATTGTCACTTTTTGCAGCCAAAGCCGGGGCTAAACAGGTCTTTATTAATAGAATTTATTCTAATAAAAGCTTTTCGTTCCATAAAAGGACAATTTAGTTTCTTGTAATTTAGTTTCTTGTAATTTAGTAATTTTAAACACTTGACATATTGTTATTTTTACTTTTATATCGTTTTAGTCTATTATATTCTTGATTATAAAAAAAATGAAAGCTTGTATTCTCAGATTTAAAAAACAGATGTATTCTCAGAGAAAATATTATTTTAAACCAGGTATTTGCTATAGAAGCCAGTGAAACCGCTTCACTTTGTCAACAACTCGCCATGCAAAACAATCTCACTGATAGAATAACGATCCTTCACGGACGAGCCGAAGACGTCTCCTTGCCCGACAACATCAAAGCAGACATCCTCATATCCGAATGGATGGGATTCTATCTCCTACACGAATCCATGCTAGCATCTGTCATATCAGCAAGGGATAGGTTTTTGTCACCAGATGGCGTAATGGTTCCGTCAGCTGCGTCGTTGTTTGTGTGTCCGGTGTCAATGAAAAAGTACTACGATAAGAACGTCGCTTTTTGGAGTGATTACCACGGGTTTGATTTTAGTCCCATGGCGCTGGCGATTAGACAGTCGAGGTATTGGCAGAATTTACTGATATTAAAAATATGTATTATTTTTTTCATAATTTAAAACAACAGAACAATGGGCATTAAAGCTTTTCTACCTTGAAAATTTAATGTGATGATGTTTTCATTATTCGCTTGATTGTAATTGTGTTTATTTTTATCTCTATTCTTTGGCTTTAAAATCTTAAATTTTTATTTTCAACAGATTAATTATAATTTATTAATATTATTGTAATATTATAAAATACTTGGAATCTAAAATGTCGTTAATATTCACTTTACTGATCATTCCCAGATCATCGCAACCGTGCATCACAACTTTCCCCCCAACAGAATGCCTCTCAGAACCCCATCTCGTCGTACGATTCGAACTCGCATTCGTAGACTCCGATGACATTAAACACGTAAAAGGCTCCCCAAAATTTATCGTCGCTAAAAATGACGTTTTGCGAGGTTTTGCCACTTGGTTCGATGTTGAATTCGAAGGCCCGCGTCATTCTTTTATCCTCAGCACGGCTCCTGGTCAGCCAGACACTCACTGGGAACAGACCATACTGATGCTTCCTGATGCCTTGCTCGTAAGTAAAAACGATGAAATTTGTTGTAATTTGCTTTTAGCGCAGGACGGTGAAAACGCTCGAAGGTATAATATTACGGTAGAGATACCGGATGAGGGAGAGGATGAAGAGGAGGATGAAGATTCGATGATGGTAGACGGGGGAGAGAGTGGGGAGAGAAATGGGGGGGAAGAGGGGGTAGGGGAGATGGAAGCGATTATTCGGAATGCTATGAATAAATCGTGATTTTGTTTTACTTGCGAATAAAGGAATTTTAGCTTTTGTGTTTTATGGTTTTGAGAATTTATTATGAAATTAGATTCGAATTTCGGCAATTGGTGCTCATTGAAATGATTTAGACATTGCGTTACTCAGTGTAGCTTTGTTCAAAGTAAATTTCGTGATGCAAAAATAATAGCTGAACTTAAATTGAACTGTTGTAATTTATCATTATATAGTTTAATAATGTTATATTTTACACAAATCTCAATTATAAGGCATATACTTATTAAATTTATTGTCTACTGACAAGATTGATAAAATCATGAAGAAAAGTTGTAAATATTCATTTGATTTGTAGTATAAATTAAAGTGAAAATTGTGTATTATTGATCCAAGGTCTTAAAACTTGAATTGTTCTTTTCTTCTGAGATTTAAACGCAACAAATAAGATAATTATTATAATATATTAATTAAAATGACAAGGTCCTATTACACTACTTAACATATTATATCAGTTGGTTTTCTAAAATCAAATCGACTGCAGCGGGAAAATCTGAACACACAAAACTCGGTGGATGGGTTATAGTTTTCTCATCACCTTCTCGATATTTTCCTGAAACAAATTTTAGAAAATATTTCTGAAGAAAATATCTGAAATATACATTGTTCTGATAGATTAATCATTTGATGCATTAGAGATTTATAAAATTAATAAATTAGAAATTTAAATAAGAATTTAGAAAATGTACCAGTTTTAACAAGTATGGCTGATAGACCAGCTTGCATGGATCCAGCAATATCGTCTCTAACATCCTACAATGCAAATTACATTATAACGGGCAAATATTTAAGAAATATTTACTTAACAGAATAAAATGCCCATGCAGAGAAAAAGAAGATATAACAAATACTTTTTGTATTTATTAAAGAATATTAACTATATTTTACATGAAGTTGCGGTATTTTATACAAATATGCAATTCCAATCATTTTATCGCTATACAGAAATTAAAATATTGCATTTTTTCAGCAAAAGAACATTCAAATGTTTTTATTACGAGTCAAAAGGAATATAGATTATAGAGTAATGCGTTTTTACATCTCCTATCACGACTGCATCCTGCGGTTCAACATTTAATCCTTTTAAAGCTTCCATGAAAAATGCTCGTTCAGGTTTGCCAATAACTTCAGCCGTTATATCAGCAGCAAATTCTAACGCAGCCACGAAAGGACCTTGGAAGTACAATAATGAAAGTTCTGTCATTTTAATAAAATCAAATATTTAATAGCGCATTAATACTACAATAATACTTACAATATAATGTAAAAATTGATCAAGTTTTTGGTTTACACAAGCTATATAAGACTTTATATATAAAAGATTCAAAAATACAATACTAGGATTATAGATAGATCCAAGTTTTTGTTTACGCAAGTTATATAAAACGCTATTTAAAAAAAAGTAATTTCAAGATTAACCGGGTCCAAGATGTAATCCGTCTTTCTTCTGATAATACCTTCCTTTATGAATAGCAATAAGAGGTGCGCCATTCTTCAGTAATCTAACGAATCAATTTATAGAAAAAATATTTAATTTTTCAGCAATTTCATATCTACATGAAAACTGCATTAAGAACACTAGAAAGCAAAAACGACATTACAACGGATGTTTACAACATTCGACTTGTAAATAAAATATGATAAAAGATTCGAGTGTTTAACGAATAGAGTATATTTATTATTATTTAATTATATATATGGAGGGTTATTAATGCGAGGAAACTTACTGGAAAGCGGTATTCATATAGTTGTAGTTAAACGTACTGGGTGATAAGCCAACAACAACGGCATTTGGATTCTCTTCACTTATGCCTGCATTTATACAAAGTAGAATTTACTCAAATTTATTTAAATTCGCATCAGATAGATATATAATCTTTTTACATTCTGTCAACTGAATTTTTATTTGCAATACTTGTTTTAACTATTGTTTAAACTGTTAAAAGTTTTCTTTTATATATAATAATCAAAAATAACTTGATGAAATCAATATAATAGTCATAACTTGGCAAATTTTTAAAGATCAAAGTTTTACCTATGAAATCTTCTTTGGCACATTCTTCCAGCATCATCAGAGGTCTCAACCCCCTTTCTTCTACAATGTTCCTTGCTGCCGTTAATGACGTCAAGATTTCATTTCTTCTGATCTCAAAACCAAGCCTCGCAAGAGACTCGTGAAGCATTCTAACTGGTTCCTTTGTAGTGTTCGTCACAAAACGAATCTTTAAATTTGATTTTCGTAACCTAAATAGAAATCACAAACATTCATTTACAGATTCTGCAACTTGTTCAGATTTTTTTCAAATAAACTATTGAATTCCTTCACTATTTCAGGAAAGTAAGTTACTATTTCTCAAGTTTTGTCTAGATTTGTCTCACTTAAATATAATTTTGAATTTAAATATATTTTGAATTTAAAATAAACGTTGTAAGTAAAACTACAATTGCAACCTTTGTAAAGCCTCCACTGCTCCAGGCACCGCTTCATCTTCTATATGTAGAGTTCCACTGAGATCAATCAGGACTACAGATGGCTTGAAAGTAGACTCCATAATTCTATATATAAATTTGCTAGTAAAACAGCATTATTGAAATGCTTATAAAAACAGCATATTTACATACTTATAGTAAAATCGCTATATTTTCTTAGATTTCTTATACTACAATATTTTATCTAGTATTTGATAATGCATTAGATTAAATATTGTAACCTTGCAAGCTGTGTTTATTTTATTTACGCTAGCACAATTGCTAGCTAGCCAAACTGTGTTCAATTTTGTAAACACATCATTGCCCTAGATAAGCCGTGCACTTGATAGTCCTGGGATTATTATTGGCTGATCAAATTCTGAACTGCCAAAAGCGGAGTTTCTCAAAAAACCAAGTTTCTCGAAAGGACCAAATTGAATATGTGCTTCAAGAATCATTTTAAATAACTAGATCCTGCATATCGGCATTAGCTTAATATAAAATTTGAGGATCTGTTGTTTGTCAATTGTATAATGCACTAAACCGATTTTGAATAAATCAAATTTGCTTTATAATATGTAGATTTAGCTTAATTGATTTTAAAAACTTTATTTTTATTTTACTACTGCAGTTACTATCCTGTGAAATTTTGTTTTCAGGTATTGCTTGAATATTGAATACAAGTATCTAGATTATAGTACTTGTTAACCGTACAGCGTGTCAACTTAAAGTTATAATAAACGTTAACTTTAAACTAGTAGTGTTTTTACTTAAATTGGTGTATATTCAACCTGAAGTATTTTAATCTTTAACTTTTTGTTTAATATTTCAGCACAGCTAGACATATTATTGTACAGTCATGGAACAGATTAAAAAACCACAAAGCAAATCACCATAATTTTAATAAACAAACGTACAAATATTTCTAATTTGATCTAGCAACAATAATAATACTTCTCGGCTCAGCATAAAAATACAACAAAACTTTTTTCTTAATCAAAATCATCTATAAAAGCTAACGGCGCTTTTCCAAATGCACTTTCTAATCGATTCAAGCTTCTATCAGCTTGCTGTTTTTTATTCACTACTGAATTCAATGCTTGAGCATCATCCATTTTATTCTCGTGAAAATTTAGGACGGTATGAAGTGAAGTTCTAGTACAAAACTCATCGATTCCAACTAATGATGTTTCAGCAGTAACAGGCATTAAAGGGGCAAGATTATCGCTAATGTTGTTCCAATTAATAGCATCTGTGGTTATCGAAACAATCTCGGATGTTGCTTCCAGATGTTGACTTTGATGGAAAGCAACAGTAGCGTCTGGCATAGTCCGAAATGATTTTGATTTGATCCATGGACAACATGTAGAAGATATTACAGAATCGGTGCGGTGCTTTCGCAGGTATTTCAAGGAAGGGCTTGCCTTACTTGCGGATGACTTGTTTCTTGAAGTCCATCTAAAA
This sequence comes from Oconnorella tubifera, assembly GCA_034700105.1. Lineage (NCBI taxonomy): Eukaryota > Metazoa > Annelida > Clitellata > Enchytraeida > Enchytraeidae > Oconnorella > Oconnorella tubifera. The sequence goes on from JAQIXG010000026.1 coordinate 34,370, forward strand.
TGTTTGGGAGAAAGTACAATTTCTTCATCCGACAATTCTGTTTTCTTTCCGAAAGGTATCGCGGATAAATACTGAGCATTTTGTTGAGATTGATCGTTATGATTTTGCGAGGTATAAAATTGAGCATCGAATGAAGGACTTTGATTAATATTAGAACTACAATCATTTCTGTTATGATTTGATGGTAAACGGCTTCTCGATTCTTGATGACAGCTAGATTCAGAGAGCGCTATTTCGGATATAGGAGTCTCGTCAAAGTCTGGACTGTAAACCTCTGGTACTGCAACGGGAACCCTACGAGATATCGGAGCTAAGATGGGAGATAAAGCTAGACTTCTAATTGGACTAAATTCTTCCGATAACAAGCCCTGTGCTTCTTCAATACTGTGAGCATTCTTACGACTGTCTGTGGTGATGTCTCGACGATTTTGCGGTTTAAATTTTTTACTGGTGATGTTTGAACTGGACGAGTATGTGGACGGATGTTCGATTCCTGAGTCAGTACGATGATTACCTAGATTTTCTCGTAAACTAATAATTGAGAGAGATGTTTGAAGATGTGGACTGCTCGCTGTGACAAACAAACAGAATATTTTACATTTTATTTAATAAATTCAGTAAAGATACAGTATTTGTAAGTGGTATTATCATTGAATAATAATAATAATAATTCCTATAAATAATTAAAGCAGCGTGTTCATAGTGAATTTTATTAAGTAAACCAATAAATACATAATGACAATAACATAATTGTATGTTAGTAATAATGCATAGACCTGCAACTTATCAATTATTTAAAAGTTACGTAGATCTTATAACTATAGCTATACAAAATGCATAAATAAAGGTAATGATATTAAAATTATTCCTTTGCACAACATGCGATAGCAATGATTTATGTCATAATTTAAATAATTGCTTACTTGAAGCTTGATTAGTAGCAAGTTGATAGTCTTGCTTTTCTTCATAGACACCTGGACGGCTGTTCGATAGAAAATTATGTCTACGTTCGTTTTCTGAATTTTCCTGCATTGTAAATAAAAAATCAAATTTTTATCTCCAATAAGTAACAAAGTAGATTAAAATTATTATATATTAATTTCAATCCTTATCTTCAAAAATATAACAATTTCTTCAAACAATTATAGTATTTATAAACTTCCTAACAAGAAAATAATCCAAACCCAACATACTAACCCTGAGCGCTCCAAGGTTGGGATTCGAAACTGCCAACTGATGCATCGCCGCTAACGGCCCAACGCCTAGTAGACTCATTTCCCGGCCCGACGACAGTCTACACATACTGACAGCGTGCTTCAGACGCTGGCCCTTCAGCGCGCTCAGCCAGCCGCGCGACCTCGTCGCGTCAAGCCCTGAGCCTGGTACGCGCTTATCGGGCCACTCATTGCTTTGTTTATCCCAGGGTACGTCGTGCGTTAGCGCGTTGAAAGAAACTATGCTCCCGCTGCGTTTAGCGAGCGCTAGAGCCTCGCGGCGTTTCATAGCCTTTTCTCTTCGCATCTGATCTTTATAGAATTCAGCAAAATTATTTACAATGATTGGAATAGGTAGCGCAACAACTAAAACCCCGCAAACGCAGCAAACAGCTCCCACAAACTTTCCCCAGCCTGTTTTAGGATACATATCACCGTATCCCACCGTGGTCATCGTGATGGCAGCCCACCAGAACGTCTCGGGAATGCTTGAAAACTTGTCGTTTACTTCCTTTTCGGCGAAATAAGCAAGTGAAGAAAAAACGAGGATACCGATTGCGAGGAACATCATGAGAAGACCGAGTTCCTTATAGCTTCGATGCAGGGTGTAACCTAAAGATTGTAATCCGGTGGAGTGCCGCGCTAGTTTTAGTATCCGAAGTATTCGCATTATGCGGAAAATCTGAACGATTCGGCGGACGTTTTGAAACTGTCCTGTGCTTTTGTTTGATTCTACGAGCATTAGAGAGACGTAGTAAGGTATAATCGCGAGAAGATCGATGGCATTCATTGCTCCTTTCATGAATGCACATTTACTGGGACAAGCGGTAAGTCGTAGAATATACTCTAGTGTGAACCAGCCGATGCAACCTGTATAGAGTGAAAAAATAGTCATGAAATAGTTATAGTTTAAAATAATTAGGGATAGTTATTTAAGAAATGTAATGCTGCTATGATGTATTGTTTTGATGGCGATATCAAAACTGGATTTGAATGAAGAATTGCATGTACTTTTTGTGTAAATTCTGGTATTAAAACAGCTTTAAATTAACATTGCCATCAATTCCGCATTGCAATATACTTTACAATGTATGCCTACTTAATATCATTCCGTTTAATATCATTCTGAATTATATAACTCAGCTCTATGCCGATGCACATTAGATTTTACTGTTTCACGCTACAGATATTCAATACTATTTGATTGCTTGCTATTATAATACTAATGACACAAAGTAATGTACAAAACGGAGACAGAACGGAAAATGATCATGAATATATCCAGGAATAAGCACATAATCGTGACAATGACGATATTATTATAGCATACCTACGATGATATATGACGATGGTGATTATCATGATGATAATGATAATTAAGCAATAAACAGTTTTTTTTATACCAGCTTCAATAGCTGCAAGATTAGGATTGTCCACAGCTATAGTGATGTTGCCGTGCTTCTCTCGCAGCTGTAAGGTGGGTATTGTGTTGAGGGTTAGAGCGAAAGTTGATGCAACAATAAACAGGACGGATAGAATTGCAATGCTCTGCAAAAATATAATATCTATAAGTTTATATTAGTAATTTACATTGAGAAGAATATCTTATTGTAAAGGATATCTACATTTATTATTTTGCAGTAATGTCTTTATATAGATATTATCTTTTTATAAAATAAGCAAAATAAAAATAAAATAAGTGAAATTCAACACTACATATATTAAAATTTACTATCTAATACAGAGATTATAATATACATTAAGAAAGTAAGCTCTATTTCCAGTAGAAAATAGAATAGTGTTTTCAATGTTAATATTCACTAATGTGTCGACATTACTCTCTATATATGAAATAAATCAAAATAAATAGTTATGAGTTCAGGCGTTGCTTCTACAAACGATAAATTTCAACACTTTTTCTGAAAACAATCCAATCACTGGGATACTTTATTCTACTTCCGGTGAACACGAAATGTCCATAAATAACCATTTGTTGCTTATGCTCAGTCGCGATTGCATCATTTATCTTAACTTTACTCAAAAAAGCGTATTTTTCAACATAAGAAATCTGTGCTGAACCTGAATATGAGTTTGTTTAACTTGCACTTGGAATGGATGTCCTTATCTTAAACAATGATTTCAAAATAAGTTTTATAAAAAATTTAGACAAATTTAGCCAAGTTTTAAAGTTAAACAAAATATTGTAAAAAAAATTCTGCCAAAAAATTTGAAAATAATAATTAATAATTATATACAATAAACAGTAAGTTAACAGTTTAAGGTTACGTTTTAAGTCTGGATTACCGTCAATAACGATGTCGAAGACGTAGCTGTCAATTTAAGCGCCTTACAGTGCAGCTAGTTTTGAGAAATAGTGAGTAAAACCGGGATTCGAACCTGGATCTATCGGTTACGAATCCAAAGCTCTAACCACTTCTCTAACGGACCTTGACTAAGCATAGTCATAGTCAAAGTTTGAACAAGCATAGCCAATAATAATAATAATAATAATAATAATAATAATAATAATAATAATAATAAGACAATAATAGCCATATTTTAGACTATTATAATAGTCGTTTCTCAATTTACAATTTATAAAAACCAATCGAAGTTTAAAATGCAATCCTAAATCTGCATGTGCTTAAATTGTATGTCTTATATATAGGCCTACAGTACATATGTGTTACAAGTACAAGAGTGATTCAAATAGATAAAAATCTGAATTAAACTGATTAATATTTGGAGCTGAATTAAATTTGCGATGTATTATACGATATCTTTTTCGTATCAATTGATTAGCAATAAATATAATGCAGTGTACATAACAGGCCTACAAATCAAATGCGAAATCAATGCTTTTCTACATTGCGCTTATAATGTTCAATTAAAATAAGACAACTTTATTACGACTCAATCTCAAAGAGATCTAGATTGAACGAAATTGCGAATTGTACAGTCAAGCTAAATTAAATTTCACTCTCCTCTCGGTGAAATAATATGTTTACTTTCAAGATTGCAGCTCGATTGAGATTTAAGATTACAGCGGATCTATCGAGAGAAAGATATAACTGGACATAAGACCATCAAAGAAATCAATTTGAGTGCAATTATTACGAGAGAACCTGACGGAATAAATATTACAGAGATTTTATCAAACAATATCATTGCTATTATAACATAACAAGCACAGTGAATTTAACATGTCAAGCTTTATATAAAGAAATATTTCAATGCTATTCTTAATACAGTAGTTGTTTTCTTCTCGAGAATAAAAATCAGTTCAATCTTTATCTGCATTTGCCCCGACATTCCCCTGCGAATGATTTCATGCACTCAGTCAAAGTAGTACGCTCACTCATCACTTAAATTTACACACTCGGTCACAACAAGTCATTAAATAGTCTCTTTATTAGTCCCATTAAACAATAAACAAATACTGATTTATACACTGATGTAAAGCAGTAATAAAGTCATAGTAAAACTGTTGTTACACAATACAAACGCCACAACAGTAGCTGACATGACTTAGTACAACACAAAATGAGTTTCAGAGTGTGTCTACGCATATTTTTAGCGGAAAATCAACGCAACGGGTCAGGATTTGACGAGCAGGGGCAAGGATTAAGAAAACTGGATCAGTTCTCAACGCGTGTTCCATCTTTCTAGTGTCTCTTGCGACCTCTTGCGCTAAAAGTCGTAATGCAATCCATACGTGATGAAAATCCGCAGTGTGAATCAGTATTGAGAGTGTTATTTTAAAGTGTTATTAGATTGTTTTTTAAGTTTATAGTTGAGTAATATAAGTATACTCTATTTGAGTTTAATTGAGTATTGTGTTATTGTATATATTATGAAGATATCTTGTTAAATATAATATGAAGATTTATCATAGAATAAAATCAATAACAAGAGTGAATATGAGTTTGCTATTCCTTTTGTATTGAGACCAATATTATGTGAGCTTATACGTTAGAACTATAATCGCATTTATTTTCTACACATACAGTAACTTTATTCTTTTTTATAATTTTATTTATTAGTCTAAAAAGACATGAGATAGACTATATGAAAAGACTATGTAAAAATAACTACTATATGAAAAGACTATATAAAAAAGACTAAATAAAAAGATATATGGGACAGAATATTATGATAACGAACGGATAGTTTTACTGAAGAAAACAAGCAAAGGTTACTACTGCATCACGATTATATTAAGACGCGCCCGAATAGAAAGATGAATAGACAGAACGATGATACTGACGAGCCTGCAGTTTCTATATCTTGTTTATACTGAAACAATCGACTGATCATCGTCAATCACGTTGAAAATAGAAAAATTCCTTCCAACTTACTCTCGTTCTTGTTATTTCTCTATCGTTCTCGCCTTTTCTCGTTTTCACTTTCTCGCAAAAATCGATAGTCGCATAATAAAGCATCGCAATGAAGTCGGACTTGTCTGAATAGATTGAAAGAAAAAATGTAGAGAAGAAAAAAGAAAGAGAAAGACATTTGGTATTGTAATAGAAGCTTCTGAATGAATCTTATCAATTTTTTCATCTTTATAAAATGCGAAGGTATCTCTTTCGATTTAATCAGTCAAGCGACATCTTACAAGTCATGCAGTTGATTGCTGATGTATTATTGGAATTTCATTTCACACAAAACAGAATATATCATGACAGACTTAACGAATTCTTTACAAAACAATATCAAAATAATAAACTGAATAGGACATACAAGCTCGTTAGTGAAATGATTAGAGCACTGGACTCGGATGCGATAGGTCCAGGTTCGAATCTCAGAAAACTTAATAACTTGCTGCATCCTATAGTAATAAGACGCTTAAATTAACAGCTACGTATGAAACATCGTTACAATACGGTAATCTTGATGTTAAACTTAACCTGAACTTATATAATAAACTCCTCTTAAATTGAAATGATAACACAAATGTCGTTATTTATTATTATATGTAATTTACAACTCATATTATTAATGTCAATGAGGATAATATTAAATGTAAACGTAAAGCTGAATATAATTGCGAGTTATAAAAATGCTAAAAACTGAATTCACGCCTTGCAGAATTAGCATTAACTATTATTTGACTTAAGCCCAAGGGACAAAATCTGTTTTTTTGCATTCAAATGACTTGACCAACCCTGATCGCATTTCTTTAATCATTTCATATGCTAATGCAAGTCCACTGAATATCTTCAAACACGATAGCATCTCCAGTGTCCAAAATTTGCATCGAATTCGGTTTTACGCCATGATGAAAGCAAAGCGTAAAAAGTGTAAAAATAAACCGAGAAACATTTTACATTGATTTTTAAATAGCTTAAAAATGTGATTAAATATAATTATAATTTAAGATGTACAAAATGTAGCATTTGTTAATAAATTTTCTAGTGAAATATATTTAACATCACAAAGTATATATAATTGATTTAAATCAGTTGATATTGCTAAGCTACTCTAATAATAGCTTTGAATCAAATCTGCTTAAAAATCAGTTTCAGCTTCAAACTTCTATAGTTGTAATCAATGAGATCTTTCCAGTTCATCATTCTACACATCTGAGTTTTAGAGCGAAAGTAATTTAGACACCTTTCGCTCTAGTGGAGCGCATGCAATACGAGCTCTTCCAGGAAACCAGTGATAGGAATCATCCCATTTTATGACTGCTGCATAATAGTTACTGAAAGTTTACAACGTGATTTTGCGAATTGAAATGTTTGTCGATTTTTTAACACGTAGAAACATTGTAACCACGATAAAGTATATAATACATCTACAGCAGTTAATTAATTAATTTAATAGTATAAAATGCCGCTAAGTTGTAAATCAAGAACATGGTTTATAAAAAAAATTAAACTGCATTTCAGAATACTAAGATTTTAACATGTTTGTAAAATAAACAATAATGCAAAAAGCCTTGTGTTCTAAACTGCAATTTTATCGTTTATATTAATGAATAAACTTTAATAAACATATAATTTAAAACGCAATACCAAAATGAAAAATCACGCTCCATCTATCAGAAAATCAAATATAATGCCAAAGAGATTTATAATCCGACAAGCGAAACAGTTTTGCAATGATAAATTATTTATTATTAAAATCTCTTCCATTCAATTTGCATTAACACTTTTCTGTTTTCGTTGCGTGATCGCATCCTATTCATCAATCCCACAACACAAAATCTGTCACAGAAGCGTACAGTATACTATCAACATAATCGATAAGTTGAAACGTGGGTAGGACAGGAGAACATGCAGCCGATGTTTCTGCTGAATTAAGACCATTTGACTTTTTACATTGAGACAGTTCTAGCTCAAGTGTCGGCGATATATTTGCGATTTAATAGTCAGAAATAATGGTTCTAGGACGAATCGTCAACGGACTGTTCGTCAAGTGCTATTTTTTATAACTGACGATTCTTATAACCCCTAACCCTAATTGTAAACCTAACTCTAAACTTAACCCTAACCCTTAACCTAACCCTAAACCTAACCTAAACCTAACGAATATCCTTAAAAACAGTCCGTTGACGAATCGTCCTTGACGAAACGTCCGCAAACCAAAAAATGATACATTGTAGGAAACTGTACAGTGTTTCATTATAGCTGATTATAATTATTAAATGGGAAATCTATGCCCGATATTTGAACTACAAACTATCGCAATGTAAAAAGTGTCAACATATATTTGCGATTTTAAAGATAGAAATCATGTAAAGTGTTGAGTTTCGTTCTTAAGAATAAACTTTATACTCGTGCGTAAACACTGTGTCGTTGTGTTCATTTAATTTTTTACTGTGTAATGTGAGCTTATTAATTTAAAACTGAAACTTAAAACTGATTATTTAAAACTGACGATTAAAAACTGATTATCTTGAACTGAAGTAACCTTATACAGAGCAGTTTCAAGCTTTGCGTCACAATTGTCCTGTTACTGTATTATATAAAAACCAGATTTTAGCGGCTAAAACCTTGAACTAATTCACACTTGAGCAGCTTGGATAGATACCGCCGAGCAATTAACGGCGCTGCGTGAATACTGCGTGAATAATCACGTAGCAACATGAAAACGTTGACAAAAAAATCACGACAAAATTCTCCAGCAGATATTATGATTTTGATGATAAAATAGTCTTATTCACCAAGTTAATCGTCTGAATCAGATAATGTTTGTACCAATTTTTAATATCATTGTTAGTATATACGGTCACGTAAAGCAAAACATCGCAGTTACTGGATATTTTCTACTTCGCTGACTTATAAATCAAGGCTTGTTTTGACTGGTACTCCTTCTATGTATTTTCTACGCGATTTTAGCAGGGTTTGCGTTGTGTACAACAAATGTATGGAAGACGTGACTCGCCTTAAGTAGCCCTTCCTGCCATCGATAGGTCTTATAGTTTTAAGGGTCGGTCTGCTGTGTGACATTTTGTGATCGTAGGGTATAAAATTTCATTACCTTGAGGTCGCTTTCTGATATAAATATGTGCGTAAAGAAGCAGTGCATGAACAGCAAAATATGATGATAAAATACGATGACTGTTTATTAGAATATGTTGATAGTAAAATTTAAAGATATTTTAAATATAAAAACTAGAGTAAAATAATTATATAATAAGTATGATGATCTTACTGACAAATATACTCTTAGTCAAAACGTTTTGGAAATCATATTTTTTAAGAAATACGATTAAAAATTAATGAAGCTTTTTCGATTGAATTTCTACAGTTAGTATACGATATTACAATCATTTGGCTTTAAATTCATTCACTAATATTACTTTAAATTTGAAAAATGTCAGTTTCGCCTTAATTTGTAAACAATAAGACCAACCCAATGATCAATCTTATTAGGTAGGTAACCGTTTCGTTGAAGATTTACTAAAACCTATTCTTTCTAATCGATCGTCCTTCAGGCTAGCACGACCAGGCTGCCTAATAGTAGCAACAAACAGATGCGAGTCGAGACTAAACATAAAATATCATCCGGTCAGGGAACTTCCGGAGCAAATTAGAAACGATGGGCCTTGTGGTCGAACAAATGAGAAAAAGCCACAGGAGGTAAATAGAGTGTAATGTTCATTCATTGAGGACAATGAGAAATAATTGAACTCAGTATTTTAAATTCGAATATAATGCAAAATAATTAGATTCAAGTTTTGTGGTCTGTATAATTCAATTTAGTAAACTTTTAGCAATAATCCGATCGCTTAAAACACAGGATATTTTTTGGATTATAAATCTGCGATGTAATTATAATTAATTAACTCGATAATAATCAATTTATTGAAATGATGATAAAAGTTAACTCAAATTGTAATAAGTGTTAAAAGTTAATTACATTCATTCAAGTTAATAAGCGTGATGATAAAATTTATTGTTAAATAGATTTAAAAAGACATTAACTTTGAAAACACTTTGAAGAAAAACGATTGGCTACTAGTTGAATATTTATTTCAAAAAAAGAAATACAATTTTCAATAAACATGCGTGACATTTATAAATAAATACTGCCATTTATATATTTGTTGGGAAACATCAAGACTACATATAGAAAAGAGCATAAATGACTTTGTTATAGTCCTGTTAATATGAAGATTATTTTCTGTAGAACCAGGAATAGAATTGAAATCTCTTGATTGATGATTCTGTTCAGATAACCGGTTCGACCTCGGCGCCAGTATCTTAAGACTACGGTATTGATCATAGAACACAACTTTCACGGAAATCTAAACTACCACAAAAATTTCTTCAAACCTATTTATACGCAACACTGATTATAATCGGATCAGCGAGTATTATTCGTTTTTTGGTCGCGGAATGGATATTTTCAGGATGCAGTGCATTAAGAGGTTCATAGATAGATACAGAGTGATCGAATGATGTTCGATAATAAGAAAAAACAAAAGATTTTCACTTTTGACCTTTTACAGTGAGATCAACAATGCAGAAAATTAATAATGAAGAAGATTGAAATCAATTGAACTTGAAATAACAATTCTTTATTTGTATACAAATATTAATAGTTGATTGATTTTACTAGTTGTTCACCAGTAAAATCACATGTAAGTTCTTATATCTAAGAATGTGACAATTAATAATATCATAAAACTTTGTTAAAAAATATATAGTTTTTATACTACACTTAGTGCATCATAATAAATATTAGAAATAACACTTTTTTATGTTTTTCATTTTCATTCGACTCTATTATCTCAACTATTATACAATTGATGCTGTCTCGCAGGAAATGAGGCAATTTTTTCAATCGAGTTTTTCACGAGCAATTTACAACGATCAGCACTGAACGCAGCGTCCCGTTAGAATTAAGCCTAAATTGCTCGAATATAAACAGATACAGAGAGCAAACCGGGGAAATAAGCTTAGTGCAACTTAGTTTGACGAGAATTTTAAATCATATTAGTCAGTCCTGCAACAGATTACATAAAAATAATCTCGTAATCAGTAACACACCATAGGACGTCAAGTTTAAGCTCTTTTTATGCAATAGAACTGAATATTTGTGATAGAGAAAACAGTGACAGGAATTTGATTATTGTAAAACTGTCAAGTTGTCAATTCGGTGAATAAGTAATTTACTGATGCATCGATGAATTGTAGAAAATCACTCAAAACTGAGATTATTTAGTTTTACTCACCTATCAACTATTTATTGATAATTATCGAGAAAAGTTATTGTAAATCTAATAATGAGTATAATGGAACGACTAAAATTTCAAAACACAAAATGATAACTGCATCGCACATACGCATAGGACTAAATTTTGACAGTTTAAAATAATATAGTTTCAGTTTAATTTTTCATCAAGCGTATAAGATATATTAACTATAGAGTCTAACGACTAAAAAGAGTGCAACAAGCAAGATTATCAAGCGCCTGACCGAGCAGCTAACCGGGCCGAGATCGGTTAAAACTCAGATCCGAGCCCCGGGCAAGTACCGGACCGAAGAAGGGGTAGAGCCGGAGCAATCGTCGGGTACAGAGCCGAACCAATGACCGGGTATAAAGCCGGATCAATGATCGGGTAGAGCCGAACCAATGACCGTGTATATAGCCAAGTCAAGGACCGGGAACAGAGCCGGACCAATGACCGGGTAGAGATTAAGCCAAACGACACCGGCCCGCAGCATCTCACGAGCAGAAAGATGCAATGTTGACTTATCTATCCAATCTTAATTGCATACATAAATAATGGATGCAACAACGATTTTTTGTCAGTAGAAAATGTATGCACCGAGGCATTATCTTTTCTCATATCATGCTGTAGCTGTAACGCCAAAGTCATAGTTTTGGAGAAAAAAAAGCCACTTGAGAAGTGAACAAAAATTGTGTAGAATAAGTAATTCAAGGTAAATTAAATCATTTCGTGGAATTTTTTAGAATATTATCAGCATTTATACACATTGCGCCAAAGATATAATTGTAAAAGAAAAGACTGAAAGACTGAAAGAGGAAATCTGTTCAAAACAACTATAGGCGAAAAAAACGATCCAATTACTTAAATATTATAATAAATATAATGCTACCATCAACTTATGCGTACTTTGTTATTATCAAACTAAAAAGACAATCACACGACGTTAAACTTTAAACAATGGCGTGACAGTACTAAATCTATCAATTATGATTAACGTTATTTTAGAATCAGATAATTTGACTAAATAAAACGAAATATGCACGCAAGCATTCGCTTATCGTTTCAATTCGTGTCATTTATACGATCAATCTTGAAAGTCTCAAGTAGGGTAACTCCCTGAAGTAAAGCAAGAACCAACAAACAGAATAAGGAGTAAGATGAAAAACGATAGGCACGAACCCTGACATTTATCCATCCCTCGATTCGCGACTTAATCGAATCCGAATCTCAGTCCCAAATCGATTTACAATTGATCGAAGATTTATAATAACTCTGGTAAGAAAAAGACTGGTTATGAAATATTCCAGGAACTGACATTTGAGTGGCAGTGAACGTTTTCATCGCGAAAATTGATAAATCAAAAACAAAAACAAAAAACACACGCATGATCTATATTTTAACACGAATTTGCGTGTTATGTTACAACTTATGTAACGCTAATAGCTTATTTTAATTGTATTAAAACTGAAATTAATTAGGCCTACTTTTATTTGATAAATAGATTGCATGTTTAAAAAGTGTACATTCGTGTACTTTTTAAACATAAAATCTATTTATAAAATAAAATTATCTTGTTCAATATATAGTACTAACAGTAGAAATTAACGTTGTGTATAAAAAAAGATAATTTGTTTTCATTATTGAGGCACTTATATTTTAAAATAATTTTAAATTTAAATGTCTTGATAATGAAACTTTCTAAAATGCTACACCTTTGTTAACTTACAATCGATCAATACAACCTAACAAACATTAAAAGATGCACCTCTCTACATTGGTTATAACTGTCTAATTCATCAAATCAACCACAAAAAATGCTAAACTTTGATCGCGCGGGATTTCCTAATCTATCTATCACAAAAACGATCAACCACCCGGCTTACCCTTGCAGCCATCGACGTCTGCGGCTTCTCTAACAAATCCCAAAGATTTTGTTGCCATTTCACGCAAGGTCCGCTGCCGAAATCTTCCGCAATGGGTTCCGTTAAGCTATCGGCTTCTTTTCTCATTTCTTCAAAAACGTGCTCCTTGCGTTGATGGTATTTATGCTGACAACAAGATTCTAAATATAATTCGTCGATGTTCCAGTATTCTAAGTCATCACTGAATGAGAGAACGCACATATCTTCCACTAGATGTAACTTTCCGGTTCGGTAGAAGTTTAATATCGAGGCGAAAGATCTGAAATGTATAGAGAATGTGTATTATGTATTATGTAATGTAATGTATCAGCTTTTTGGGATTAATTATTTATATTTTTTATCTTGATTTGTGTTATATTGTATTACACTTACCGTCATTTTGATGAAATAATGATAAGCCTTTAAACTGTTTTTGATATATTATCAGCAACATTAAATTTGTAGGTTTGTAATATTGCTGATAAATATTCTACAATTGATTTCTCGAATATTGACTACTGTCGCTTTCATGAATAAAATAGCAATAGATGTAATTTTTCAAGTAACAATTTAGCAAAAATACCTAGGCCCTCTTGAATGAAGATAATATATTGAATGATTCGATGTAAAGCTAGCTTTGAATAAGCGGAATTATTTACTATTCACAGAGTTAGATCTACTCCAGTATTATTTTCATTTTTAATTTAAAAGTCAAAAACAATAATCTAACCTAGCTTGTCTATCGAAAAAGAACTCCATATCTTCCAGATCAAAATCATCGCACAACTCACGCAGTACCTCTTCGCTCGCGCAGTGCCTCAACTTTCCTAGCCGCGTGTGAGGTAATCTATCCAGCGTCTTCCACATCACCTCGTGTCTCAATCCACCCACGTTCAACATCACTCGTTTCGACAGTCGGTAACTGAATAACGTACCGTAAGGCGCGGCCCGTAACGGATCCGATAACTGGCGGTACGTCGGGGGACTTAAACAAACGGCGTTTGGCGTAAAGGAAAAAGCGGTAGTTGTTACGGGTGCGGTTTGAGAGAATTTAGTATAAATCGACTCTGAGTGATTTGTATCATCTTCTATGCAGTTAGTACCATTGAAGTGATCGCACGGAGGGAGTGATGAGTGATCAGTGATGTCGGTTGAAACACGAACGACGGGTAGGATGGAAGGATTGGAAGCCGTTAGTTTTGATTTTCGTAAAACGTCGCGGAGTTTCTTGTTGTCACGTTCCTTCATTTCGTAAGGGAAAATAGGGTTAGGAACAAAGTCGTAAAATTAGTTTTCATTATTGATAAGGGTCTTTTACTATGGACGTATTTTTTCGAAATGTTGTATTAAGAGCCAAGTGTATACGTTGCAATGACAGCATAGTATTTACTTTTTATCATGTAGGCTTAATTATGATATCTCTTATTAAGTTGAATTAGGATAAAGTCTATATCAAAAATTTGTAAAAATTGTAGGCCTATCACGTCGGCCCTTATTTTAAAAAATTCTAAATTGGTAAAAAGAAGGATAGATAATATAAACAGCTGAATTATACGAAAGAGATAAATATTCTCTGTCTTAATGAAGAATTAGAACAACGAAGAACTAGAACAGGTCTCGGAATATAGTAGATTGTTTTTATTATTTATTTAATTCATTATCTATATACTAGATTGATTTATCATCTATTTAAAACAATCTAAAGTAGCTTATAATCTGATACACTCTACATATCTAAATTATAATCTAATAATCACGTACTTGTAAAAACCGAACATAAACCCTATCGCTACAACAGGCCTTGGCCTATAGTATATTGTCATTAGAATAGATATATTATCTATTTAAAACAATCTTTATAGATACACTGTAAAGATCTAAATTATAATTTAATAATCGCAGTACTTGTAAACCAAACATGATTATTGTTCAAATAGCCATGCATTTTAAATTCCACATAGCCTTTATAAAAGCTCTTCTTTATACGAGTTGCCTAGTTTCACTGCAGTGATCTCTCGTCAATGTTGACATTCTGCTGTTTTCAGAACTTGTTGCCAGATGTGCGCATAGTTTGAAGAAAGCATTCAGCTGCTGCTCGTCCTGTGCTGTCATCCCGAGCAGCTGATCCGTAGACAGCAGATTCTGCTGTCCGTTCAGTTGTCACAGCTTCGTTGCGACAAAACCCGCAGTTAAGATCAATGAACGTAGCGCACCAGGACGAACATAACTCGGCGGTTTACGCTCGCTCGTAAATCACAATTAAATAGCGGGGTTATAGAGACGCAGGGGTGTCGTGAATATTTTCAGAATACGTTTCGCGTTTCCTTTCTGCTTTAGATTGATATAGTTTTTATTGATATACGCAGTGAGTAACTAGAAAGAAAATATGGTTTAGTCGTATTAGTACGATGTGTTTGTTAATAATGATAGGCATATTTATTAATTATCTGTTTTTATTATTTTCAATTTGAGAATCTGTTTGAAAACTTTGTAATTGGCTAACTATTATAGCAATCGCTTTTGCAATCAAATGTAAAAAACACAAATGTATACATGAAACGATTTAAAAAATGTTGATGTCATTCAGTTCGATTAATCGATTTTTAGCTGAGATATAAAATCAATCTATCTTTATTTAAATTTATACGGTATTAAATAGTGAAGGCAAGAAATTTGTTGAAAATTAAAACACCTAATCATTCTTGGCAATTTATCCTAGTAAATTATTCAATTTGCAGCAAACAGAGAATACCTAATTCTTACGAGATTATCAATAAAGTTCAATATAATTTAAGTTAAAGATAATTGTCATATCGCCTTTTTATTTTAAAATGATACCAATGAAAAATTAACCGATTTACAACGCCTTAATAATAATCCTCGCAGAGATATTACTGCTTATACTTACATTAATGAAGTTACAATTTGATTTAGGCAATCCCGGCGCAATCCATAGCACAGATCTCGTAAAGTCTGTTTATATAATACAGCATTGATTTTTTATACACTCTAAAATCTGATTTGTTTTTAACTAAATAGTCGCCACTGGTCGCCAAAATATTCGGTAGTCGTCACGATGTAATCACGATATTGAAAATAAATGTAAAATTACAGAAGTTATTCTACATGCAAAAACATTGATTTATTTCCAGAGCAATAGATTAATATTTATAATTAATAAATATACAAACTAATATATAAAATAATCATTTAAATAATAATATTATCAATCGAATAAATCATACGAGCAATTAAAAAACAAATTCTTTTGCATCTTTTTACCATCATTATTGCCTTCATCTAACTTTCCTGGCATAGACATTACTTTATCACAACAATCATCAGATGCTCTAGTATTGTTACAACTAAACAAATCTGAACTTTTCCAGCAAGAAGAACTACTTTCATTCCGTACGCTGGAAAGTTTACGCCGTTTTGCAATAATTGGTGTAATAACTGAACTATCGAGTTGAATTGGTTTTACAGGATTCAGCAAATGCACATTTGGAGTTGATGAACATAAAACATTAGACATACCACATCGTTTATTACTACTGGGTATCAATGATGGACTGTCATCACTTGAAGCGTCAGAAGAAAAATGAATGCTCTTGACAATTGGTGATTTGATGCGATTTTCTGTGCAACTTTTATTTGAAATAGTACGAAGGCAAGATCTTATAGGAAATTTGACCACAGCAGGAGTTAGTAGAAGGCATTGACTATTTTCAATAGAAGCTCGATAAAAATCGTCACGAAATCGAACTATTTTCTTCATTGACGTAAATTCTTGACTGCGCTTTCTATGCTTTGAAAGAACTCGAAAAGCTCTGTGCGGTTTTAATGAATTGTTGATAGAAACATTTGGTATTGAAGCATTTCGTTGCTTTTTGTTTTCAGCAGAAAATGCCGCAATATGGGGACATATGTTTACGGATGGGGAACATATGTTTGATGAGGAATCATTATCAGATATTGCGTAGCCAATATTTACAGATCTTTGCAATTCATTGATTTTCAAGCTACATTTATTTTGGATAATTTTTAGTTGATTAGTACATGAAGTTTCAGATGTTCTACTAATTTTACTGCTATCAAATAGATCATCTGTCGAACAATTAACACTAGTATTTGCATGTAATAAAACAGCAATTTTGTGTGAACTAGCTTCAAGTTGTATCTCTGTTTCTTGTACTTTACTATCCAGTAAAATATGTTGTGTACATACACTATTACTATCTATACTTTGTACATGATCACTTAATAAAATATCAACACACGATGTATCAGAAAATAGATCGTCTGATGAATTTCGCCTTAGATGATCTAATTTACCATCAACAAGTTGTCTCATGGTTGTAAACACATTGGAAAATGTCAACTGTTTTTTCGCAGAATCACAAGCTGAATTTTTAACAGCATCACATTGGCTAAAAATCAAATCTTTATCAATATTTTGGTTAATTTTTGATGTATTTCTATAAACTTCTTTGCAAGAATTAATAAAACTAGAAGGCAAAGCAATGGATCCCTCGAGAAATGCACTCAGATCCTCAGAAAAAGGCATTTCTTCTGATTCAAAATTGTCCGCATAAAAATTGTCTCTCACAAATTTCGAACAACTATCTACAGCATCAGAAGTAGTCAACTTCTTAACACTCTTTGTTATATTAAATGAACAATCATTAAGTCTACTAATAGACAAGCTTGCACAACTTGAATGTGATGTAATAAAATCAGTAGCTCGCAAAATTTCGAGTGAACTATTTTCAGTTTTGGCTAAATAACACGAGCTCTTTCTACATCTTACTACCTCAGGTTCTTCATTACAAACTTCATCAGTACACTCAGTCGATTTATCTAAATTCAAACTACAACTTTTATTAAATGAATTAGCGAGTTCGTCATTAAAGCTGCTATTTTTCAACGACACCGTTTGATTATTTGATAACTGCGAACTTTCTAAAGGGAAATCTGGTACATGGCTACTGATCCCATTATTTAAAGAAAACGATATCGATTTATTTTTCAACTCACTATTTAAATCTATCGGTAAACATCCCTCAGATGTAAAATACGCCAAAAGATTTTTGGCACTTACGCCGGTAATATAAGAAAACTTGTCCACAGCCGACATTAAGAAATTTAAATTATCGGGCGACATTAGCATTTGCCACGCAACGTTATCACTGCGAAACGAGTCAGATTTCTGATTGTAAATATTTTGTTTATCGAATAAATCGCGAAGTTTGAGACTACACGAGCATTTGTTTGTGCGGAGGGAATGAAATTTAAATGAGGGTATTTTGAAACCGAATGAAAAAAGTTGCCCTTCGAAAACATCACGAATGATATCGTTTATGATTTCTGAATCTAATGATGGACAGAGAGTAGGGAGCTCTGAAATAAGCCTGAAATGAAAGCAAGGAAAAAGTTATTAATGTTAAATCTTTAATATTAATCACAATTTTTTAACTCTGAAATGTGCAATAAACTATAATTGATAAATCAAAGTTTGTCAATTAAATTTGTCTATAGATGAATATTAAACCTAGACAACTCCAAATAAGCCTTACATTTTGTAGATTTATACATTTATCAAATAACAAACTAACAAATTAAAAAAATCAAATGCAGACAAATGAACAGCAAAAGGATCTTTTTTAAAATAATTACGTTGTAATCACAGTAAATAGTACACAAATGGATTACATTAAGTAAAGTACCACTCTCAGATACAAACTGAACACAGAAAATTCACAATAAACAAAATCTAATACAGAAAACTTAATTTATTACTAAAAAGTCAAAATGGATAAAGTTAACCTTGCAAAACAGTCAGCCTCACAGCCAAAGTATGGATCTAAATTACGCCCAAAAACAGTAATAGCAGCGTCACCAGATTCATCTGATACAGTAAACGACATTCGATAGCGCGTAACAACATTGACATTAGTTGATTTACATTTGTTACACATCCAACTGTAATAGTAAAACAATTATATGTAATTGAATCATGGCATTAATGTTTATTGTGTTACAACTTAGCGATTCAAAGTTTCAGATAAAATGACTGGTCATAATCCCAAAAATGTATAACGACATGACAAATTAGAACATAACACAAAAGAGAAAAACTATTTTATCACATATTATAAAAGATAATTATAATTATTACATTACACAGTATTACATACAGTTAATAATGTTACATTATGTTATTAACAGGATATTATATTAAAACAAACCTATTTGTGATGTAATTATGTGATACTTTACTATAGCATACACTACAGCTCTTATAGAATGGAACAGATGCTCCCTTCACTTGAGTGACTGTAGCTTGAATGAAACAACGATCGACTGACAGGGGAGCACAGTTACATTGCTTACTAATATCTGCACATCCGAGTCTAATATTCATGTTCCTAAATTGTATATTAAATAATAAAACAGAATTATAGTATAACCATACCGTATAATCATACATATAATCATAATATACACATAGCGCTATATAATATTTTATATATCGCACTATGTGTATACATATATGTATAGTCTCATAGAGAATACATACTATATATTATATAACAGTCTCATACAAAAAACTAAAGCCTATTTAATTAATAATAAAAGAGAAAAATGATAAAATAAATAACTACAAACAAAATCAAAATAACCTCCATTTAGCTCTATCAATTTAGCTCTTCTCTTTTAAATATAAAAACATCTAAAGTAAAACATTGAAATATATGAATAAGTAGATGATTTTTATTAGTTTTTGTAATAAATGTAGTGGAATATAGTATTACTGACGAAAAACTGTGCAAAGTGTGAAATTAATTGATATTTTAGTTGAATTTAGTCGATTAAAATCTTCATTTAATGGTCTAATCATAAAATCCGTGGCTTTGTTTACATTGGAATGTTTTGGTCTTTTTCAATATTATAAAATTGAATTATTTTTGCTCTAATTTAATTATTTTTATCGTTTAAGGTTGTTTTTTGCGATAAGGAAACTTTGGGAACGATTAGAAAGGGTAATTCAATGAGGGAAACATGGTGTGTGATAAATGTAAGCTTTTGAAAAATTTATAAATTAATTTTTATTGATAATAGAAATCGTTGTGTAATCGAAATTTATACTATTTATGTGTTAATTAATTACATGAAAATTCATATAATTAACTAACTAATTTACAAATCTGTTATAATATTAACTATTATAGTTATAATATTGATTTATTATAATATTATGATTTATATTTATAATATAATTTTAATATAATTTCTTATTGTAGGTCAAAAGAAATTAGGAAAGGTGATAACCCCTGATCCTTGGAAAACGGGAGCACGAAATACAACTGGTAAAAAATGGACCTTATATATTTTTAACTTTCTGTTTAAAATTAGATACTCATTGTTATTAAAATATCAGTTTTAAGTTATTAACATGTTTTTTTTGTAGGACAAACTCTACAGAATTGCCAAATGTTTTCAAGATTGATTTTATATATAGATTATTACTTTTTCTAGTAACTGATTTGATTATCATCAACATCATTGTGTTATTGTTTAATTTATCTATCGATCTACATCTTATATAATTTCATATTTCAATTTTGTTGCTTATTTTGTTGTTAAGAGGGTGGTGGTAGAAGCATAAATGAAAACAAAGCTCTATCAAGCAGAAGATCACGGTATCATCATTAATTATAATAATCATCATTATATTATAATCTTGAAAGTATATACATCTGTGCTTAAGTAAATCGATAAAAAACAATCTTATAGCATTCAATACTTGCTAGCATTGACAGAATACACAAATTGCGCAGGCTTCAAAATCAATCACAGAGTTTCAGTAAAAAATTATATATGCTAATATGCTAAGGAAAGATTTCTATTAATATAGCATATTCTCTTGTAAATTTTCTGTTTTTAGTGGTAATCCGTATCAGACATCTTTTACAAAATGTCGTATTTGTAAAACATCCGTTCATCAAACTGGATCTAATTATTGTCAACAATGCGCTTATAAACAAGGTTTGGCCTTTTATTGTATAATTCTTTCGTTATATTTGCGTTATGTTTTATTGATAAATATAATAAACAGTGATTGTAATAACTTATTTAATTACTTTATAAGTTTTGTTTAACGTCTGTGGAGATTCGAGAATGATATTGAAGATATAATTGGAAAATTATAATTTTGCAAGAGGGTATAACGAGTGATGTATTTTATATAAAAATAACTTGTCAACTTAATATATTGTTTGACGTTTTAAATGTTCAAGTAAAAACATGTAAAGTGAAAATTTGAATTTTCTAGGCTATAAATTTAATTTAAATTTCAATAATTGTAAACAAACTTGATGCACCATTTTGCAAGTTAATTAAATCAACAGTCGCTACTTGTATAGCAGTTACACTGGGCTAGATATTTATTCAATTTTAAATAAATAAACGAATTATATATTTAAAATTATAAGAATTCTGTTTGTGTTGCTATTTTGACAGCAATTTGTGCGATGTGTGGAGTGAAGATGATGGATACCAAAAACTATCGCATGTCATCAGTTTAAGAAATGCAACAAGAATAGTTTGATTAAATAAATAAACTAATGGCCGGTTCCAGGAAGCGTACATATGTATACAATCCATATATATGTACAGATTTCTTTAAATTTTTGGTTAAATCACGCAATGTTTAGTACAATGCCTTTTTGTTTAGCAGCCAAGAAGTCATTAAAATAAAATATCATAGTCCAATAAAATAGCTATAATGACAATGGGCTTTGCACATTTTAACCAGTATATAACTAAATTAGTTTTATAGTTAAACATGCTTCCTGGAACTAGACATGAATGCACAGTTGCGGCCAAATTCAATTTCAACTTTTTCTTCGTTGCATATTTGATTTATATTCGCTTCAGAACAGTTATGCTGAAATCAGTGGATTTATTAAATGTGGACAGTTTAACGTGTTAAGTTAATGATTTACTTTAGATTTAAAAAAAATAAATAATGAGATTTTATTGCCAAGTAACTATTCGGATAAGGTTTTATTGATAAGTTTTATAATAATGAGTGATATGATTTGATCTTATTATTATTTTATAATAATAAGATTTTTTGCGATGCAAACATTGAAACTATAACTTTGTTCAATTTTCTTTATAGTAATGACAAATTTACTCTTTATAAAATGTTCTTTCTTGTTCAGAAAGTTACTAATTTTACCATTTACTCTAACAATCAGTTTTCTAACTTACTATTTTTTAGTTTATACTTTTAGTTTGATTACTATTAGTTGATTTCTGACTGTTGTAAATTATTTTGCGAAAAAAATTGTTGTTACTTTACAAAGCTAGTCGTTTGAGTTTTCATAGAAATCTTTTTTAGATGGTGTTCCCTTTTATTTCGTTAGACAGAGAAGTTGCTAAATGCAAGATAAATTAAAGAATTTTCAAAGATCAGCAGATTTGAGCTGGATCCCCATACAGTTCTCTAGGCATGTTGTCCTGAAAAACGCAATTATGACAATGCAACTATAGTCTGATAATATAAATCCAAGAATAATTTATACTATAAGATACATGTTACTATTACATATGTTTATTTCATCAAATTTCATAATGAAACTATCGATAAATCTATTTAAAAAAATCAACTGGAGGCGAAATATTAGAAGAATCGTTCAACATTTACAAGACAAGTACAGTTTAGATTAGAAAAAAAATTGAATATTTACTTTATCATATTAAAAACTGAAAAAACAAAATTTGACTATTTACTGATCCGAAATCATGCTGCATGCCGCGAAATGATGCGGCGAATGTCCTTGGCGCGTACATCCATTGGGGTCTTTTGTCCGGGTAGCAGACGTCATGGCCGGTATCATAGCGAGGGTCAACTGGCTCCTGGTCGGTTAGGGCCGAATGGGTAGATCCGCATATCCTGCGACCTCCAGGGGGTCTGATTGATTGGCTAGAGTCACGTGATTGATCAGTGAAATTGCTCTGATATTGCCTAGAATGGGATTAAGATAATGTCATATATTAGTGGCTTGTAGTCACTAATATTTGACATTATCTTAATCAAATAATTGGCAAAAAAGATTTCATTTCATGAATTTTCATTCATAAATGAACACACGGAAGAAATATGTTTAATGACTGAGTGAGATGAGCTAGCAGAAAGTGAGAGAAATTTCATCATTTTGGAACCAAAATTTAAAGCAATAATTAATTATTGCAATTATAATAGTAACAATTGAAATCAGGCCTACACAAAGTTACTAGTAGTTTTTTATCCATTTTTCTAGCAGCGAAACAATATCATAAGTAGGCTTAAGCCATGTTAATAAAAGAAGAATTCTAACTTACAATTCATTAACAAGTTGATAATCTGAATCGCATTCCCTCTTGCACCACTTTCTTGGCGGACCGTCAAAGACCGAGCCCTCGTACATGCCCGCCCCTGGTCTCCGGTCCTCCGCCCACCCGTAGTCCTGCTGGGTCGTCCGCTGCGTTCGACGATAGAGCCTCTCGGCAAGATTCGAGGGAAGATTATCCCGATGACAGCGAAGGTAGTGGGCCGGGGGTGGCTCGTAGGGCTCGGGGTAGGGGGGCTTACCGGGGGTCACTGATGACTTCCTTATACAGTTTCCCATCTAAGAAATGAACAAAATTTGATTTAAAAACAATATTAAATATTGAATCAGCATGAGTGATGACTATGAACTTAAACAAAATGAATACAGTATAAAAAAGATTCAAGTACAGGGCTATATAGCAATTTATACCTAATTTGTAGGTTATACATAGTAGGCCTAATATGTATAACCTAGGCCTACTTCATGTACATATATATTATATAGGCTTACTGTAGGTCCTAGAGATGAATATGATTACGGATAAAGACAGAATTGACCATATTTCGATTCATAATTAATTAACGTCATATGTTTTTATAACATTAAATATACTAAATGCAGAGCTTCTATATTATAATGAAATATTTTTTAAAGGTATTTTTAACACTTTTATATTATAAAAGTTATACAAAATTCAAGGCTGATATATAATTGCAATAAAGCAACTTACTATGTGACGATATCCTCGATTTGGACAGCTAGGATTTGAAGGCATGCTGCAATATAATAGCAGTAGTCAAATTAATGCTGTATATTAATTAGGGCAAATTTAAAATTATCAAGTCAAACGATGAAGACAAGAATTTTAGACAAAATAATAATGAAATAGCTTACATTTCAAACTGTTTTTCATATTCTCGATCATAGATCTCGTACATTTTCTTGATCCTGTCGCATTCCGCCATGGTTTTAACAAATTATTATAAGCTTAATAATATTTTACAGTTATGATACGAGGGATCTAATGTAACTTTTTACTGCCAATCTATTTTCTTTTAAATAAGCAAAGATAAACTAGATAGTAGTGACTCTGAGATGTTATTTTAGTCAAGATAGAACAATAATATGAAGAGGTTCCTAAAACTGCTTTGAATATTTGAGATGTGTGTACTCGAAAGCTCAGATTTATCGGCGTTGATTTAATTAGTCCTATGTGATGTCGTCACTAAGTTTAAGGTTTTTGAAACAATAAAAAATGTAGACTCTTCTACGAGTTATCAATAAAAGATTATTATAATATATAACATTTAAGTATAGGATAATATTTTGAATAAATGGTGCTCGAGTCTCTTTTTTTATTCAATTAAATCAATTCTTTAATCAAAAGTGAGTATATTTAAAATGAAATTAAAGTAATCAAATAAAACTAAATTCTACATTTTGTTACATTCGTCATCAACTGCTTAAACGAAGCTATAGTTTCGCAATTCTATTTTAAGCCAACTGAATCACCGCATGCAGAATCAAAGGCCGCAACCAGTCGACAAGGCGCCGGTAGCCCGCGAACAGAAATAGCCCAATGTCGTCAACAAGAACTAGCCCAATGTCGTCAACAAGATAGCGGATTGCATTAAATGCTTCACGTTTTCATTCAGCATGCTTTTAAGCGTGCGTCGTCGACACAGACGTCATGATAGTATGGAATAATTTCAGTTTTTTGACGCTTTCCATTTTGTAAACACACGTAGGCATTTAAAAAATAACATTATGTTTTATGTAATATAATATTAGTCGTATTATTAGATTTTGTAAGCTAAACTAGTTGTAAAAATCTTTGATTGCTCAGCAAAATTTGCTATTTTGATAATTTTTTGGTTACAAAGAAAGATGATGAAGTAGAACTGTTGTGAACTCATTGAAAATTCTTTAAAATAAATAACGAAAATTTGATATAGTTTAAAATTATAAATAAACGTTTTTAAAAGTTTCTATCTTACAGTCATTTTATCATTTATAGGCTTGTCATTTATAAGCTTATCATTTAAATCTTATTATTATACGCTTATAATTTCCAGCCCCGTGGAATTCTCAGCAAGTAATGTGGACTTGGGTAAGCGAATGTTCCCATCTAGTCTGATCCTCTAATGGGGCGACCAGGTTCCTGGAGCTATGGCAAGGTTTTCATCCTCGTCGCTCTGATCTCCAGCGGGGACCTTAGCATCTCATCCCCTCCGAGGTTCTCCAGGAAGGTCCAGGACTGGGGCGAAAGAGGGAAGGTTGTGGTGAAGCGACAGATTCAGGGGGATTATAAGGGTAGGGAGAATCTTGGATATAAAAGCAGCGTCGATCGACCATCGGCGCTTTCCGCGTTGAGTCACGTGGTTAAACGAAATCATGACGTTGATAAATCAGAAAGAATGAAAACTGGATTCTACGGATTTCTAGGTAAGTTTTTGATTTTTGAATGAGTACTGAAGCTAAAATGAAGTTAGATTTTTTTTATTTTCAATTTGAAGAATGTCTGTCAGTCTGTCACGTCTTCTGTGTACTTTGATGTAGCGTATCCATGGAGATGATTTGAGAGTTAAGTAAGATGGACGTGCCGCTACCGGAAGTGTGTTCTTTGGTCGACATAGAATAATTGAACATCCGGTTGGAATTATTCTTAGGGTATTTAGGAGCGGAATAATTGACTTGCTCGTTATAACTTGAAGTTATTTTCATATTAGTAGCCCTACAGGGATTGAGATCAAAAAGTATGCGCTTGTAATTGTAGGTTAATGAAAAATTGTTCTCTAGGAAAAAGTTTGAATTTTTAATCACATTTTATGAATTATTGTTATAATTTATGATATTAATTTGAGATAAGTAGACAAGTGACAAAAAATACCGTGGAATAACGTCGTGTTTGTCTAAATAACATCAATACTACTCCATGGATTTTGAACTGAATAATTTCTCTATTTTGCCTTAAACTGTTAGTTTTATTGAGGCATTCGTATGCGCTCTACGCCTTTTTTGCATTGATTTATTATAAAAACACAACGAGAATAATATATCGCCACTCCTACGCTAGCTTCATTGACAAAACAAGATTTTATTCTTTCCTGTAAAGGGTCTATAATCAGCTTGTATACTTTACTGTGTGATTGATCGATATATTTCAGCAGCTAAAGGCGGCTGCTTAGCTTCGCTGCTGTTTTCTGTCACAGCTGATTATCTTGCAAATGTCACTAGTATTTTGTCTGATAGGCACGTGGGATTGCTAATTACGAGCGCGTTGTACCAATGTCTTGAAGTAAACGCGTCAAACCAATATCTTGAAGAAAACATTGACCTGTTTTTATTTACATATATTTCAGTGTTATTGATAACGCATCAATAGCATTTGATGTGAATGTTAAGTTTTATCAGTTATTACAGAGACTGGTTTTGATTGTCATTTATTTAGCATTTTAAATTTTCACATTGAAAGCTACATGAGCCTTATCTATAGATACATTTAACTTTTCAATGAGTGGTTTCAAATCATTATAATATAGTAACAATTCTAAACTGAAGATAACGTTGTTATCTTCAGTTTTTATTAAATTTCCAACATTTTATAATTCGATTGCCTACGCCTATTTTGTGAAAATTAATAGGATTCTATGGTCTTTCTTATCAAGAAATAAATGAGCATTCTATCGCAAAAAATGAACGTGAAAATATAATATATTTTATTCAAACGAGTTTTTATTTGCGCTACGAAGCGACTTTTAGTAAGATATCATTCGAATTTTCAGTTGTCATTTACTAGATCAAAGGTGACTTGTCATGACAATGTTTATTATTTCTGTTGTAATTTACATCAGAAATCCATTACAGCTTCTGAAGTTTGATGATCGATTGATTCTATCGCCTGACATGCAAAATGTCATTGATTCGATTAGAGCCAAAATTTGACCGAAGCATAAATTTGACAAGCTAGTTAAAGAGTGTATAAAAAATGTAATGATTTAATTGAATTGCGAACTCCAATACGATATGCACCTGTACATTTTATAAACTTAATTGAATTCATTGTGCAATTTTATGCCGAATTTATTATAACTTATTTACTAGGCGTTTTTCTAGTCTCTGATGACTAAGTAGTTAATTTCACTGAATATCTTCATTAAATTTGTTGAATAGTAAGTTTCTTATTAAAAAAACATTATACACTGCTATAATTATAATTATTATGCAAGATAATAATTTGCTGAATTAGAGGCTGTCATAACTGTTACTTTGTTTCAAGTTTACAACTAAATACCTTCTGGTCTTCCAAACTATTAAATACCGATTTACATTTTTAATTTTATTCATTTGTGAACAATTATAATTGTACTTACACAATTATAATTGTACTTTAATTGCTGTTTGTATACTCGATCAAAAATAAAGTGGTTTATATATATATTATTTTTAATAATTTCAATTTGCTGCACTCGTATAATGATGGCTTCCTACAGCGCTATTTTCCTACAAGATCTTAGCAAAACTTGATTGTTGTAAAAGCAAATAACTCCTTCAATGCTCTATTATAGAAAGTCTAATTGTACACTTGTTTATAATTATAATACGATATATACTATGTATTATAATAATTCGCATAGTAAAAGGTGTTCAATACCAAATTCTGGAAAGCATGAGAATTCTCATATTTGTTACATTACGACATTTTTAATTTTTAATTAAACATGTTACTTATGATTATTTATGTATTTTACTCAGAAATATATTACAATCTTATATTATTAGGCTTTGTATAAGCCTAGTTTTTATACAACAAGCTTCATTATTATCTGAGTGTTAAATCTTGTGTACAATTTTGGAAAGAAGTTACGAATAACTTAATTAACGTTATAACTTTCACAGTAAAACATTTAACACAAAACGCATTATAGCTTTTTAATCAATATCTACATATGAATGTATCGTGCTATGTCAGATCAATTTTGTCATCGCCTGCAAATGTTCTCGTCTCTAATCTAACGTGTCATCGGGGCAAATGCAGGGACTATCATTTGGAGTAAAGAGGTGGATAGCTTTCCATCAATTTAGCATTAGGAACCCAGCTGCAACCTGGATTAGGCTTTCGCTCTCTCTCGGTGTCTTTACCGAAACATTATTGTCAACAGCATTGCAAAGAGAAAAACTAAATATAAAATTTTGAATTTTCACTGATTGTGAAATAAGGTAATTTAAAATTTACATTAAGTTTGAGCTTTTTACAAGGTGTGAATTTAGACGATTTAATTTATAATTTATTATTATGTAGTTTTATAAGATAAATTATAACTTTATAATGAAATATGTTCTCTTTTTTAGGTTGCAATGTTAACAAGGCGATATGCAAACCAAATGAAGTATGCATTAACGGTAAGATTCATTCATTTAGGCCTGATATTTATGTACATGTATTTATGTACATGTATTTATGTACATGTATTTATGTACATGTATTTATGTACATGTATTTAT